>JASAMX010028575.1:0-64858 GCA_030248175.1 Microlaimidae sp. YZB2_3
AGTCATCTTCTTCGTTTCAGACAACATAAAATTACCATTACTGGTGGCATCTAAAAAATTGTACAAAAGCGTTTAAATGCGGCTGATCACAGATGTTTTGCAGATTTTTGTGGTTAAAGAACCCAAAAATTTCAGGTTGTGAAAACAATCTATGTTGTCTAGGATTTGCCAAAGTCCCATTTGGACTAAAAAGTAGCTCTCATCATCTTTTCAGTGGTCACACAGTACCACTTAAATAATGTCAATACACCTGTTGCGTCGCAAAACGCGCAAAATACATATGTGGACAATGTAATATGCAGCGTTAAGACTTATTTTTAAGCAAAGCAATTTTATAATAAAAGTAAAGCACTATTTTCAAAAATTTAGCTGCAATTTAAGTGAATTCAGCTCCAACAGTGAGAAATTTATATCTTTTAGTCCACCAGCTGATAAAGCAACTGGGACTATTCAAAAAGTGCAAGGAATTTGCTGGAACACAAAGGACGACACAATTTGATTTGCAACACCCAAAATTGAATTTAATGCAAACATAACCAAAAAAGGCATTACCAGTGCTGTAGCTTTTTTATTTGATCCATTAGCCCCGTTTTTTAGCCCCATTAGTTCTACGGGAAAACTATTAATTAAAGAAATTTGGGCCAGTGGTAAGTCCAATTGGGACACAAAACTACCTTCTGAATTTATAAAAAAATGGTTCTCCCGCTTTAGAAGTATTTTAAACTGTTAAAAACATCAGCTTACCGCGCTACGTTTTTTTAAACCTGTCAGATAACTACCGAAAGATATCGTGTATATTTTTTTGTGGTGTATAGAGGCAACAAGTGGTCTATAGACAATATTCCAGAACTAAGTTTGGAGCAAGTTGAGTTTTATGAAAAAGGAAAAACCAAAAAGTAACAAAAGCGGTTTGATTCCAACTTTATTCATTACAAACTGCAGTAAATATTTCGAAACTCCTCAAATATTTGTGAGCACATTAAACTGAGACATTTTTCAAAACTCCTTAAATTATTGGAACAACTGTCTATGTGTTGAGATTTTTGTTTTTGTGGTGTTTTCAAAAATTTATAAAAATAAGTTTGAGGTTTTTTCGGAAGTTTGTTTATTTTTACAACTATGATTCCTTTGGAAACCTAGAAAACTAAAGAATTCCTGAACAAAGTATTATTCAAACGAAGGTTCCAATAACCACAAATAAATTAAAATATGTGCTAAATATCTATGTGTTCATTTTATTCAGCACAGCTGTCTATTATAGAATCGTTAAAATCACTGCGCATGGAACTTTGCATTTGTTGATCAAATGATGAGTTATTGAGATGTGCTGGTCGTGTAAGTTAAGGATTAAATGACTCATCATGCTCATTTTTTTTCAAACAGTCAATTATTCACAAAACTGCTGATCAATGATGTACATCAAAAATTGGGTCATGCAAGTACTCAACACATGCTGACACACCTAAGAAAAGCTTACTGGATCACAAAGGGTAAAAAAATAGTCAAATCTGTTCTGAATAATTGTACCGTTCAAAAAACCCTGGGAAGCCCTTTTGTCTTCCTTCCAAAAATGGCAAATTTACCAGCGGAAATTCAATTACAACCATAAAAACTGACAGTGGGAAACAGAAATGTATGTCGCCTTGTTTATCTGTTTGTAGTCGACCTTTTAACAAATTGATACCTATTGAATGTCAAGGAAATAAAGAAAATATAAAGACACTGTACACTTCTATTAAGAACTGGAAGACAGTTTTGTTATCTCAGTCTTGCTATTTAATAGTATTTTTATCGCGCAAAGTGCAAACAATCGCTGTGCTAAAAGGTAAATCAAACGATTGATTAACAACAATGTACTTCAAAGGGTTTTGTGATTTATCGTGACAGTAACAATAAATACTGTTTGAAACTGAGAAGTTGTGGACTCAATTTGCACTTGCAAAGATCAGGACATTGTGATTACAAATGTAATTGCCCAGACTGGTCAACTGATTGTTCTCACCACAAAAAAATCAGTTCCTGCAGTATCAAAAGAAAGCCAAGAAATATTAGACTCACCAAATGTGTCTTCGTGGACAGCATCTGATAGTTGTGAATAGTGTTGTGATAACTACTTAAGTAGTTAACTTAAGCTCCGTGGCTAACTATTTAACTACCTACTTCTTTTTTAAAAGTAGTAAACTACCTACTTAACTACCTACTTTCACAAAATAAAGTAGTTACGACAAGTATTTAACACAGTAGTTAAACAGTAGGTAAAAATTACTTAGCAAAGTCGGCAGAAATTAGTTAGTGAAGTAAGCAGTCAAGTATTTAGTGTTTTTATACAAACAATCAATATCTGCGACAATATTAGGTAAAACTAACAGGTGTTTGAAACAAAATGTGAGAACGTGTACAGTAATCTACAGTAATTTGCACGTGCAGCGAGTCTTCAATAAAAATATTTATTTTGCCACTCAACAGTGATTTTATACACAAAAGTGCTTATAGTTTATGAACATTAATTAAAATCATTGAAGTTTTTAGATATATTTGCGAAGTCTAACCCATCAGTACTGTTATACAATAAAGTGAATAAAAAATACAAAACTTTTTAAAATAAGTTTGCAAAATAAATCAGCAAAACATGTTAACTTAACACTAAATTATTTTTTCTTGTAAACAACCTCTTAAATTTAAACTATGTTATATTATCTGTCCAGCCGTTATGTAAATATTGCTAAACATAAAGAACTGGCAAAACAGATAAAATATTGTTTATATAGAAATTGTTAATTATTAAAGGTACGACTAAGTGTTTTTTACACTAAAAATTAAATCTTTCATTCCTACTAAGGCAAGTATGTGTTTAGTTAAAGGATTAACTACATAACTACCTACTTAACTACTTACTACTTAACTACCTAAAGATGATTTCTATCAGGGTAAAAATCTTAGGGTGGTCTGGTAACCACTTGTTTTTCGAGAAAATGTCATGTGTATGCTTACATGATTATTCTCGATAATGATAGGTTACAGAACCACCTGCCACTTCAGAGAAGTTTGGTTGAGTCGATCTGAAGACTTTTTTACAAAAAAATAATAAAAACTGTCGAATTAAAGGCATAAAAACGTGCTTTTTGTGTGAAAAAGTACAAAGAAATAACAAAAAAACTGTTATAATTAAGAAGAAATGGTAACGTTTAGTGTATTTTTTTGAAATCACAAATAAAATTGGATCAAATATTCTTCCGGTTTTTTCGACGGCGGCGGCAACAACAAAATGGATTTCACGTACGCCGACAATTGGATTTTGTTGTTTTTTTATTAAGTTTTTGATCTGGAACAGAGTTTAAAATGAGTGGAACAACTTATGTAGTAAGTTTTTTTTTACTATGTTTTGATATTGTTAAATCCACTAAATCCCCCATACAAAACTGCCATTTTTACCAATTTCATTTCATTTCATTGTGATTGCTATTTCCTGCTGACACCCCCCTTAAATTTAGGGTATCCGGGGACACCCCCCATAAATTCGCTTCCCAGAGAAAAATTTTTAAGTGGTATAAAAGGACTAAAAAATTTTCGCCTCCGGCGGCTGGGGGGACGCCCCCCAGACCCCCGGACGCCGCTTCGTGTCGGCTGGCGGCGCAGACGGCGGTAACAATTCTTTCTTTCCCCCCCGGAATGAAATCCTGACTGCGCCACTGCACAGTATTATTAAAAGAACTTAAAGATAAAATTTATAAGTTGCAATAGTGTTTTATCTTAATTTTACACAGTTTTAAAGCATTTATAAGCTTGTTTTTCGTTTTTTATGTGGTTTAAGCTCATTTTAAGGCAGCGCGGAAATATTGGATTTCACCCCCCAAAATTTGGGTCTTGCCGGGCACCCCCTCCCCTAAAAACTGACCCCCCCTATCCCCTTGCAAAAATCCGAGTAGGCTGCCCACCTATGGTTGGGGGTTAGGGGTTTACCCATAGGTGGCCAGCCTCTTTGATTTGGGAGGGAGGGTAATCCTGAACCCCAAATTTGAGAGGGGGAAGCAGTGTCCCAAAAAAATTTTGAGGTATAGGCCAAATAACCCCATTTTTTAGACGTTTTAGTACTGGGATTCCCCAAATTTAAGGGTGGAGGTGTCTGCGGTAACCCCAAAATTTAATGGGGTGAGGGGTTGTGCGGTTTTGAGATTTTTGGGGGTATGACTCTCCCAACCTGTGCACAGAACGAAAATGCCCCCCCCCTGTTTTTATTACTCTCCCCCACCAAAAAATCTAAAAAAAATACCCTAAAATTATGAGCGCCACTTTCAGACATGTGCACGGTTTTGAAATGCCCCCGCTGCTTTTATCGAGGAGCCCCACCCCTGTTTTATTGCTTCCCCCCCGCGGAAAAACGAAAAAGTACCCAAAAATGATGGCGCCATTTTTTACCTATTATGACGCGAGCATTGCAAAAATTTTGCAGTGGTTAGCCTATTTCAATGCAATTTAAGCCATTTCAGACCTATTTTTACCGCTTTTTGTGTTCCTTTTTTCCCTTTTCCTTTTTTTTCACTTTTTTTCTCTTTTTTTCTTTCTCCCCTGCTTGCTTCCCCATTTTATTGCCCCCATGTTCCCCCCGTTTTAGAATTGGGTGTACCGAACCCTTGAAATTTGGGGGGTGTCCCAATATTTTTTTGGGGTATTTCTCAAATACCCCATTTTTAGCGTTTTTAGTACTAGAGTAGCGACGTCAAAGCAATTATAAAAGTTTGAAAATTGTGGGCAAATCTTATATTGCCTGAAAGCTCACACTCTAACAAGAACACAAATGTAGGTTTTACCTCAACTGGATTTAAAACTAGCAAACGAGAGCAATAAACGTACACCATGTTTTTTTTTTACTCCCCCACTACCTACTTATAATTTTATTTAACTACTTAACTACCTACTTATAATTTTTAAAGTATTTAACTACCTACTTAACTACCTACTTTGATTTTTGGTTAACTATCACAACACTAGTTGTGAAAAAGAAAATTCCACAAAATTGTTTTAAAAAATTGAACTTTTTGATGGATTGTATTATTTAGTTAAAAATTTACAGATTATACACAGTCAACCTGAACAGTATGAGTGTGTGGGTAAAGGAAACACAGTAACCGGTGTACCAAGTTTCTGCTTAAATCATGAATGCAGCAAAAAAGCAACAAAATTCTGTTATTACAGAGAAACGAACTAACATATCATCTTGCCAATGATGGAACAAAAATCTTTGTTAAGGCATGGGGAAACATATTAAAATCGTTTTATAATTATCAAAAAGCAAATTCAATAGAGAATCGGTGCATAAAATATGCACATAAAAAATGCACATAAAAAATGCACAATAAGCTGCATAAATAGAGGAGTACAACTCAATCTTGATGAAAATATTGAACTAATTGAATCTTTCTCTAAGCCTTACTGCTTAAAAATAAGTAAACACGGAGTAAATGAAAGGGTGATATTTTTACCAGAAGTTGCATTAAATGATTTTGAGGTAGTAATTAAAATCTGGAAAAACGGCTTAATGATAAGCCAAATCGGAGCTAAGTGTCATGCTTCTCCATTTGGTAAATCTATAAATTGTATTGTCTGTATGCAAATGATAAGAAATCCTCATTGTGCCCCAACAGTTTCTATAGTTTTATTATTAATTATAACCTGTTTTATTCTATATTTCTCACTAGCAATTTTAAAGGTGTTGAAGCTACTGGGAACACTTTTTTATTTTATGTTTCTGATTTTAAAGCAAATACTAAGATGTTTTTATCATTTAAATGCAAAAACCAAAAGACAATATGAGATGATTCATTATCAAAAAAATATTCTTACACACCATCTAGACCTTCATGAAAATCGAATTAATAGGATTAAAACCCTTACTTTTATGACAATAATAATGTTGTGCTTATTTCAACCAATTTATTCATGCACTGAGTCTACTTCACTGGTTGCTGAAAGATCTTCCTGTACTGTTGACTCAAAAGGAGTTATGACTTGCACTATCAATGAGGTAACCCGGCTTAGTTTAGCTCCTGAAGGACAAGAAATCTGTTTAATAATATCAGACATTAATGAAGAACCTTTAGAAACCATCTTAGTAGCAGTTACTGAAGTTCAACTACTGTGCCAAGCAAAAACTGAATACTTTACAAGAGCATTTGAAATGAATGTGGCAAGTAAGAAAAGATGTTCACATGCAGGAAGTTGTTCTGGAGATAAATGCAGTAACATTAAAAGTGACAGTTCAATTCCAGGGCTGGAAATCGTAAAAAAATATTCTGGCTTTATGCGATGTGGCGAAACATGTGGATGTGCTGCATGCGGTTGCTTTTTCTGTGACAGCGTTTGTCTTTACTATAAATATTATGCAACGCCAACTAGTTCTGAAGTCTATCAATTATTTAGTTGTCCTTTATGGATCTTTTAATTCGCACAAGTGTTAATATACATTAACAATCCCAAGATAAACAACAGTCACATTTATTTCAAATGAAACCAGGAGTGTCAACAAATTGAAATAACATTAAACTTTCTGTTATTTCTACAACTTTACCACCACTCCTTGTCATTGGGAAACAGTTTATTACAGATGGTACTGGAACAGCGCTTGTTCAAGCTGCTAAAGCAGGAAAACCTGTTTCTGGCATAATTGGCCAGTTGCAGTGCAAAAATAAAGAAAGCGCTAAAAGGTTTAATTCCGGCGGCCCTAGGCCGCCATTATGGCCCAATCGTTTATTTTGTAGTTTGTTAATTAAAACTTGAATAACTTAGTCAAACCTTAATCAATTATCTTAAAATTTTACAAGTATATGTAATTTGTTGTGCTTAATTGTTTAATGTATAAAAAGTAATAAATAAAAAACATAATTTGCATAAAAGTGCATATGCAAATTTGGGCTGTTGGTAAAAATTGGACATAACGCTTTTTTTCAAATTGTAATAACTCAGTTCAATATTGCGGCAATGACTTTAAAATTTAACCGTATATGTAATCAATTCTGCTTAATGAAATGGTGTTAAACATTAGTTTAAACATAAAGAAAATGTCCTGTACTAAAGTGGATAATCAAGTAAGGTTGATGTAAAAAATGGGGACACAGCATTACGATACATTTTTTTAAACTTAAATAACTCAGCTAATTGTGGTTCAATTAACTCAAAAATTAAAAGGTATATGTAACTAAACTTGCTTTATCGATTACTAGTAAAAATGTGTGTATCGATACAGAGCAAGTGTACCTTACAGGAGCAAATATGCAAAATTGTCAAGTGTTTTAGAAGCCTAACCCCGACTTCAAATTGTAATAATTCAGCTTAATAATAATTAATACGCTAAAAATTTAAACGACTTATGTAAAAAAGTCCGCGTAATTGATTGATAATAAATGTGTATATATTCATAATAGAAGTGACTTCTAAAAAGCGGATATGTACTTGAAAAAAAATTTTTTTTGTAACACTGTCTTTAAATCTTAATAACTCCACTGAAAATTAATCAAATGACCTTAATTTGGAAGGTTTATGTAACTAAAGATGCTTAATCAATTAAACCTAAATTTATATTAAATACATAGGAAATTTGTCTGGTACAATAATAAATATGCAAGTTTTTTTGTGCTTTAAAATGCATAAAGCTCTAAAAATTTAAATAACTTAGCAGAATATTGGCAAAAAAACTAGAAATTTCAAAATTATATGTAATTAAGAATTCTTATTTGTTTGATACTAAAAATGTATATATTTACATAGGAAATGTCAAATACAAAAGCAATTAGAGTAGAAAAATCGTTGAAAAATATAACGCAAAATACTGGTGAAATGAGACAACCATTATTGGTGATTTCGGAAACCAGTTTTAGCTGCGCTGCTAAATATTTGTATTAGGCCGCGTGGCAGGCAGCAGGGTAGCCAGGTCAGAGGAAATTCCCCTAGTTTCAGGGGAATTTTTCGCCAGTTGGGGGAGAAAATTTCAACTTAGGGGTTGGAGGAAAAACTTGGGGGAATTTCTCAAAATTTGGGGGAATTTCCAGGGGATTTTTTAAATTATGATGGTTGTAAATTTGGTGTAAAATTATCAGTTCTGCTGTGTTGTTTGTTTTTTGCTAACATTTTAATGTTTATTGAGTATTAATATTTCCAATGTTGTATTCACCATTCCATTAATCAGTAATTTGTAAAATATGGTACCTATGATATTGTTTTTCTGTATATGTTTCAATTTTATTAAGAGTAATAATAATTAAAACAATATTTTAATTTTTTAAACCACTTTAAGAACTATAGTAGAATTCTAAGAATATAAAAGAAAAGCCTCATTTCTTATTTTTGAAATTTAAACTTTCAAAAAAGTTTAAAATCCCAAAATTATCTTTTTTAAGCCTTTAAGTAAGTAGGGTAAGTAAAATTTATCCTTTAAAAAAATGGATCAACCAATTGTATAATATCTTAAATTTAAAACATCTGAAAAATCTAAAAGTCTGGTATTTAATGTATACAGTCTGTACTGTATAATATGTTAGAGGACCTGTGTACAGTATGGAAATGCTCCCCAGAATATTATTGGCTGTGACCCTTCCCCCCATCCCCCGGCCCAAAAATGGAAAAGTACCCAAAAATTATGGAGCCATCTATTTGACTTAATACAACGTCATTGCAAAATTTTTGCCATTTGTAGCCTTTTTTAAAGCATTGTAAGCTATTTCAACCCGTATTCTTAAATTTCGCTTTTTTGTCATTTTTTTTCTTTTTTTTCTCCTTTTTTTCCCTTTTTTCTATTTCTCCCATGCTTGCCCCCGTTTGATTGCCCCACCGTTTTAAAAAAATTGCGCCTCATGCCCATTTTGGAATTGTCTCCCGCCCTCAATAAAATCCGGGGGGGGGGCGGCAGGGCACAGATCTAAAATTTTAAATTGCCAAGAGTTTGACAGTTTTAAATATATTTTGACTTTTTTCTGGTCCTTACCAATCTTGATTTTAAGGTTTTGCTTAGGTTGCATAGGGAAATTAAGGTCTAAAGTCCACGATAAATGTTATTTGTGAGTTTTATGACATTAATTTATTTGAAAAATAACGGTTTTAAACAATCCATTTTTCCAATGACCATTTAAGTGGGTTATACTTGAAGAATGCCCCCAAAATTCTGTCGTGGAAAAAAAATGAAATTTAAAAAAAAGATAATTCAAAAAAATGCATCATTATACAAAAATTAGCTTTTTTAGGCTTTGCTTAGGCTTAGAAAAAAATCTGATTAAAATTAAGTTTAAATTAGCTTTTTGAGCAAAATAATTTGTTGTCCATATTTTTGGTAGTCCATGTGAATATTGAATTTATAATTTTTTTTTGGTAATTTTTGGATTCTCCGGACTTCTAGCAATGTTAAAACAAAATTTGTAATTTGATGTCGTGTGTAATTTGTAATTTGTGTAATTTTGTGTCCAAAATATTGTCATTTTTGACTATATTTTACCCTATATTATTTAAAATCATGTTTTAATCACTTTATAAATTTTAAAATCGAAATCTTTAGGTCATAATTGACCTATACACCTGTTTTTAATCAGTATTTATGGTGGAATTCTCTAACCGATTTTTGGGACTCTACCTGTGCCGCCATATATTTTAAAAACCATATTTTTGACCCCCAGAGCTTAACGGAACAAGCTTAATACTGTTCGGATTAACTTTTTTTACCCTTGGCTTGGCCTTATGTACCCTTGCGTGGTTTCTATTACGTTTTATCAATATTCGCTCAGTAAAAATGGGCTATATTTAAAAAAGTGATGTAGAAAACCACATTCATTTTAACAAACTGGTATTTTTTCAGTAACTCCCTAATCATTGAAATTTTTGGCTTAATACATTTTTTTCTCATCGTGATCTGATTGATTGATATTTTTGGTGTTAATTAAACAGCAAAATGAAACAAACCATCTTATAAAAGGAATACTGCATCTTTAAAACAATTTTTTATTATTAAAATGGAATTTTTTAGACTTGGGGGAATTTTTGGGGGAATTTTTTAGTTTTCAAACATGTTTCTGGTTTTCAACAAGTTTTTGAGGGAATTCAGAGGATTTTTTTCCGATTTTGAAGGAATTGCTTTTTGGAAACCTTGCAACCCTGGCAGCGAGGGTCCAACCCTGGATGGAAGGCCAAAATTTTTTAAGAGGGTCTGGACCCCTCTGGTTTTTAGGAGGGGAGTCGACCACTAGTGCAAAATTTTAAATTTAGGGGGGTTTAGTTGGCGTTGTTAGGGGAGCTCAAATCGGACTGTTTTGGCTTTGAAGAGGTGGCCTGTCAATTTTTTCTGGGGGGTTCCAAAATTTTGGCTCTATGGAGGGTGGACCCCTCTGTTCCTTCTTCAAAAACAATAATCATCATTCCGGGCATATAATGGCTAGATTGGCACTCTTATCATTATAAATTCTTTAAATCAAAAAATGGGAAGGAAAGGTTAACCCTTGCCCCCGCCTGCTTTTTTCCCCCGCCCGCCCCCTATGCCCATGTATGAGGTTATAACATATCCCATACATGGGCATGGGAGGGGGGTTGCGGGGTGTTAACCCTTTGCCCAAATTCTGAGAAGGGGGTTTAACCCCTCCCCCTACTCAGAAGTGGGGGGGGGGGAAAGGTTAACTTCCCCAATTTTGGAAAAATGGAGAAAAAAATGTCTTTAAAATGACTTCTAACTTAAGTTTTAAGCCTCCAAACTTAAGTTTTGAGGTCAAAATGAATGTTTTAAGCAATAAAAAGTTTAAAAATGCAATAAAAAGGCGTTTTTGACCCAAAATTAGCGTTTTTAAATTTATATATTTTATACCTTTCTGAAACCACATTCCTCCCCTAAAATTTTGAGGGGTCCCAATTTTAAAAAGCTAAAAATAGGGCATTCGGAACACCCACCTGGACACAAAAAATTTATTTGGGACACCCGCCCTACCCTCCCCCTCCCGCCAATTTTTTAGAGGATCATGTATACCCCCAAAACTGGTGAGGCTCCCCACTCAACCTATCTTAGACAGGTGGGCAGGGGGGTGGAGTGAAAAGGAAAGGGGAGGGTTTGGTGCATAGATAAAAATTGGAGGTAGGGTAGAGTCTACGCTCCTAGCATAGGGGAGAAAGGGGGGCAGGGTGGGGTCCACCCTGCCCCAGCCTCAAAAGCTTCATCCACCCTAGACGGACCCCCCCTCCCCCCAAATTTCCGAATTTCTTACCCCTGACCCCCCTCTAGAATTTGAAATCTGACCTTCCCTCCCCCGTCGGGAAAATTTTAGGTACTTTTTTTATACTAAATTTTCTTCCAAAAACGTGAATTTTCATTACATATTCATGCTTTTACACCCTTTTTATACCAGAATATCGCTTTTTATTCAATAAAATGTAGTATTATCCTATAAAAAGAACAATTATTAAAATTATTATTATTATTACTGTTTTTAAAACTAAAAAGTGAAGGAGTGGATATTTGATTTTCTGAAAGTGAATTCCATTTTGAAACAATTCTGTTGGTAAAAAAGAATTTACAGCAGTTAATTCTAGATTTTTGTACTTTTATTTTGTCCTCTTGTCAGATTTAAATTGAACAAAAAAAAATCATTTGGATTTATGTTGGTTTTTGAGTGAAGTATTTTATAGCATTTGGTTAGATCAAAAATATTACGTCATTCTTGTAGCGTTTGGATTTTTAAAAATTTTAACCTATTCTCATAGCAAGCATACCATAAATTGCATTGTTTAAATAATCTTTGTGTAAAATTGCATTGAATTTGTTCAATTATTTTAATATCTTTAATCATATAGGGGTTCCAACCACACTAGCGTATTCAACAATAGGTCTTACGCATGAAATATAAGCGCGTAAAAAGTTTTTAGGTGAGTTGGAAGAAAATGTTTGAAATAGAAGAGCTATAATTTTTAAAGCTTTTTTGGCAATTATTTGACAATGTTTTGAAAATTTAAGACCATGAGATATATAAACCTCTAAGTCTTTTATTAAATTCGTTTTGCTAAGAATTTTATCTCCTAAGATGTAATTCAAAGGTTGTTTTAGTTTTCTTAGACCAAGTTGAAGAACTTCACATTTTTGTTCTGACAGTTGAAGCTGCCACTCTCTAGACCAGTTCCAGATTTGACTTAAGTCTTCCTGAAGCAATTTTTTCTTTTCTTTTTCGTCATGTAATGAAAAGTCCAAATAAAGCTTTACGTCATTGGCGAAAAGCTTAATCTTAGAATGTTTCACACAATCAACAATATCGTTAATGAAAATAAGAAACAAAAAAGGCCCTAACACAGAACCTTGAGGAACAGAACTCTTAACATTACGGGAGGCAGATTCTTGATTGTTTAACACCACCTTAAGATCTCTACCTACTAAAAAAGCTTCAATCCATTTTAAAAATCTTCCAGTTACTCCAAATTTTTCTAATTTATATAAAAGCTTCTGGTGTGATACAGTGTCAAAGGCTTTTGCAAAATCTAAATGAATAACGTCAATTCTTTTTTTTATTTTTAAGTGAAAACGCCCTATCATTTAAAGTTTCTAGCAACTGTGTTATGGTTGAGCTGTTAGCCTTAAAGCCATGTTGGCACCTGGACAAAATATTTAGAAAAAAGGCTAATAGTTCATCCTTAACAACTCGCTCCATGAGTTTACATGCAAATGATGTAAGCGATATTGGACAAGAATTTTTTTCATCGTTTTTGATCCTTTTTTATAAATTGGGATAATAAAAGCAGTTTTCCAATCTTTGGGCAAGGATCCAGAATTAAAGGATTTTTAGAAAATAGTAGACAAATGTTTTGCAATTAAATTTTTTAAACGTTTGAAAAAGTAAGCAGGAAAGTCGTCAGGTGTATTTGACATTTTATTTGGTAATTTGGTAAAAACCTCTGATGCTTGACACCCTCAAAAAAATTTTAGGTACTTTTTTATACTATTTTTTTTTCAAAAACGTACATTTTTTAACACAAATTCATGTTTCTACAGCTTTTTTATACCAAAATGTTGATTTTTATACATTAAAATGTAGTATTAGTCATAAAAAACAATTATGTAAGTTATAATATGGTTTAAAACTTTTTTCCTCTGGATACCGACTGGACTCCCTGACTCTCCTCTGGATTTAAAAATTTTAATATTTTTAAAATTTGAAAAACGAAGACTTAAAAATGAGTGAATACTGCATGCAGTAAACACTAGCGGTAAAGGTTGCCAACATCGATATTAATGCTGGACGAAGAGTCTCAACTATAAGGTTGAAATCTTTTTGCCCCTCCTGGCTTGTCTTAGCGCCTGCCCTTAATGCATAATCTACATAGGGAAGATAAGTTTCAGATAATGCAACAACAACATTTAAAAATATTGCACCTTGGGTCACCGCATTACTTTCATAGGTGAGAAAGGGGGATAGTAGGGTGGGGTGGGATCCACTCCCACTGGCCTCGAAATTTTGCCTCCCCCCCAGACAAAAATCTAAGGCACCTGCCTTCTCTCAAATTTTGAATTTTTTACCCCTGACCCCCTCTAGAATATAAAATCTGGTCCCTCCCCCTCGTGAAAATTTTAGGTTACCTACTTTTTTAATAATAATGGTACTAAAGTTTTTTCCCAAAAACGTGATTTTTAACACAAATTCATGTTTTTTACACATTTTTTATACCAGAATATTGATTTTTATTCAATCAAATATAGTATATATTATTCCATAAAAAGAACAACTAATTCAAGTATCGTCTTGTAACCGGCGGCCGTTAAGATTAGCTTTAAATGGTTTACGATTTTTTATTCCATACCTGTTTTAAATTTTATTGTATTTGAATTCTGGCTACAAATGGATGTAACATGTAAACGTCCGGCTTGGGGTATACCTGGGTACCCAAAATATGAGAAGGATTCCTGATAAGTTTAAAATTTTGGGAGGGGAGACCTTTATTTTATTCAAAACAAAGAAAAATTTTCAATTTAATTTTTTAATTTAA
Source organism: Microlaimidae sp. YZB2_3 (assembly GCA_030248175.1). Classification (NCBI taxonomy): domain Eukaryota; kingdom Metazoa; phylum Nematoda; class Chromadorea; order Desmodorida; family Microlaimidae; species Microlaimidae sp. YZB2_3. Next base: position 13,990 of record JASAMX010028575.1, read on the forward strand.
AAAAATTAATATCAACGCTTAAAACGTGTAAATAAGTTTTATTTTAGCGCTTTTGGCTTAATTTAAGACTTTTTCTTCGTTTTGAATAAAATAGAAGTCTCCCCTCCCAAAAATTTGAACTTATCAGGAGTCCTTCTCATATTTTGGGTACCCAGGTATACCCAAGCCGGACTTTTACATGTTACATCCATCTGTAACCAGAATTCAAATACAATAAAATTTAAAATAGGTATGGAATAAAAAATCGTAAACCATTTAAAGCTAATCTTAACGGCCGCCGGTTACAAGACAAGGCTTGAACTAGTTGGCGGATTCTTTTGTTTGTACAACGCAAATCAGTTAATTGCGATTGTAATCAGCAGGAATTAGACCATTTTTTTCTCTGACAAAGAATCTGTTTTACCTTTGCAGTCATCAGGAATTTTACTGAAAGGTAGAGGAACCAATATTGAAGCCCTACTAAATAATCAGGTCGCAGTGGAAATACAAATTGAAATAAATCACATGCGGCTGAAAACAAAGCTTTAAAAAAACCACTGTTACGCTAACGTTACAATTTTTGCTGAATGTTATCCTGTGCATAAGTGGAGCTCAATTAATAATAAAATATTCCACTGACTATGGTAAAGCTCTTGGTCATATTCATTGTGGAACAAAACAATTCTCATTAAATTGTTCATTAAATTAAATTCTTCTGGTTCATTAAACAAAGTGATAATAGCTTTCCAACAGTCTCACGTGTCAGAGACTTGTGTGGTAAAATGTCCAGCAGGACAATCGCATTTTAAGTTAGATGGTTTGTTGATGTATGTTGATAAAGTATCTAAAATCAATTAACAAATGTAATCAGTTATGGTCTTGGTTCTGGTACTGATAATACAGCATTTAATTTTGACTTTGGGTTTGTCAAGTCTATTTTACCCTTGAATATATTCGGCAGAATATTGTCTATATTAGTATTCTTTATTATTGAAATAATTTTGTTTATTAGTTCTTTATATCTTTTTCCGATTATTTTTAATAAAGTTTTAAATTGTACACTACAAACGTGCAAACAAAAAAAATATAATATAACTACAACCAAACTTAGCAGTAAAACAATTTGAATTATTTTTACATGCATGCGTTTTCATTGTTAAATGACTGCTATAATAATTGTATTTTAAACTTTTGTGTGCAGGTTAAAAAGTTCATTAGTAACGTTTATTAAATATAAATATCTAATCAAGGGTTTTTTTTATAATATTTCAATTTGGCCCAAACCGGCTTTTTAATCGGAAATCGATTAGTGTTGGGAGGTCTTAAAAAGTCAGGATTTAGAAAAAGACAAGGATTCAGAATTTGAATATTCAGAATTTAGAATATTCAGAATTTGGATAAACATTCAGAATTTGAAATTTTGACAATCAATGAACGCAGAGCCTGTCATAATCACCAAGGAGATCTTTTTCTAATGGTCGCGCCATTTTTGCGCTGATTGGCTGCGCTGGTGGAGCCTCGTTCCATGAAAGTTACGTGAGCAATCGTCACTTCCGCGCTCTGCCCTTCTTCGCGAATCAAAACAAACAGTAATATTTTAAGAACAAACTTAAACGATTGGATAAAAATCATTATTTAAGTCAGAAAATATATTATCACAAAATATACAATATTAGATAAAATAATTTTATATAATTAATTAGATCATGTTTGTGAGTAATGGGCGAAGGGCGTCGTTATTCCCCTGATATCTGGTAAACTTGCGATTGCTCACGTCACTTTCACAGAAAACGATGAGCGCAGCCAATCAGCGCAAAGAATGGCGCGCTCATGAAAAAGACGTGTTCCATGAGTTTTTTAAGGTGGGACGTCTAAACGGCAGGAATATTTAGCTCCTCTGACAACCTATCCCACGGAGAAAAACGTGATCACGTGATAACTAATACCATATGACATTTTAGAGCTCTTAAAATGCCAGGGTGTTATACAATTTCTGATTATATGTTGCTGTGTTTCAGCTAAAACCAATTAATATATATAAATAAAGCTAAACTGATAAATATGTTTTGTGATAATATATTTACTATAGTGCGTTTCAATTCGACTAACACAGTATACACTTCTTGTAGTTTGCTGCGGCGCGAGTGTCATGATTTATGTAATAAATGCATGATTTCTAATGAATTTGTTATGAATAACCACCCAGCAATCAGTCAACCCAAAAAACAATAATACCATTTTATATTTAAATCATAAAATTTTGGATTATTACGTTATGTTTTATTGCGAAATATTTTGTGTTACATTTGTTATTAAAAATAAAGTATTTATTGGAAAAGTGATCAACATGCGTCAATATAATATCCAATTTTATTTTATATGCTAACAAATAAAAGTATATTTATTTGATAAAAAAAATAATAAAAAGAAACAGAAACTTTTTTTCTAGAGCTTTCCAAAAACCAGAAAGACAGAATGCAAGGAAACTGATTAATTTAATGTAAACAGGCCGGGTCAAGCAGCTAATAATTTTTACTTTTCAGCAAGCGACATCCACTGATCAAACTTTATGGGACGTTCATTAAAAAACCTTTAGGTCCACCGCCGAAATCCAACCTATTTAAATTCCAATGGGATTAATTCAACGAAATCCGTTTCCACATATATATTAATATTAACCAATTTAACTGTAAAAACGAATTAAGTGCTTTTATAAGATCTAGAGCTCATAAGTGAATTTTGTCTTATATGGGGAAGCTTTGGAGTAGAATACTTGAGGGTAGAAACACTATTTAACACATGACTTGAATTTATTAATTAAGACATAATCAGCAATGCGGAAGAATTGTTTTTTAATATGGACAAATAATGGGATCAAAAGTTGATAACTAAGATACAGTGATCAACTTTAGAAGTGTAAAAGTTAAGTTTATTTATGAGCTCGAGTTCCAATAAATTTAACTTGAGCTTGCTTGTTTTGTCGCAGGGTGTCGATTAAATCTTAAACTTTAAATTTACTCACATTAGTAATGTTTCAATGTTAATATAAATAATTAGTGTGTGGAACAAACGTGTGGAGTGTCACATAGAATTAAAATTAAAAGAAATGCATGATTTTTGCAGAGCATCGAATTTTTTATATTTCAATTTTATTGTTAATGCTTTTTTTTTTGAAAATTTATACAATATTCTATACTGTACAAAACCGGTGTTTGTGTCCGTGATAGCCAGTTGGCTCAAACAAGTTAGTTTTAGGTAAATAACCGAGTAATGTTGGATGATGCAAATTTACATTATATATAAAACATTAACAGTATAAGTCACTTTAAAGCGTAACACAGTGACAGTTAAAGATTTAAACATGGCAAACAAAACAGCGGAATTTATTAAAGCTCAAACATCCAATTTTTAAATTCGTAAATCTGCTTTATTTTTCTAATAAGAGCAGTAAGCACAACAATAAAATAAACTTGGGCCTCAAAAAAATATTAGCGAAAAATAAGAAACGATGCTTCTTATGCTTGTTAGAACATACTTTTTACATTTTTTTTAAATTTGAGTACGATTTGAACGGTGGGTTTTTTATGAAGGTTTAGTGGGGGCCAGTTTTCGTGTTTTTACTCAAAATTTGTTTTAGGCCCGGATTTTGCTTTGGACACTTGAGCATCATCGCGTGTTGGCACCACCAACGCGAGTGATACACCAAATGTGCTAATTTACGTAGATTACTAATTTTTGTGTAATTTGTCGAGGTCAGCCGGGTATAATTCAAACAAAATCAATTCAAGAATAATAAATACAATTTTTAACGGCTAAAACTTACTGGTTTTTGTATATTTTGTGAAAATGCAGGATTTAAAAAAATCTGCGTTCCACGTTGTTTTTGTAAACGGCACATAACGAACAGCACAATTTAAATTGGTTTTTAATATTCCTATCACAATTTTACGAGGTTATCTATAACTCAACCATAATTCGATAGCAGAAAATAATGAAGACTTTTGTTTAAATCCTTAGTATTCCAATTCAGTTTAAAAAACCAGATCTTAAAACAAATTGTACAGTAATATATCGAATAAAAAATACAAAACACCAAAAGCCGCTTCAAAAATTCAATAGTAGGTCAAAGACATTATGTTACATATATATAGTCTAAAAACTGAATGTCAAAAAACACTGAAACAGGTTTTATAAAGGATGATGACAGTAATTTCGATGTACATAAAGGTCCCGAGAAGAATTTAAAAATTTGCGCACAACGTTGGTCATCGGAAAAAACAAGGAGGTAAACACTAAGGACAGCCGACTTAAGTTTTTTTGAAAGTAATGTTTTTTGATGTTATTAATTTTGTGTATACTGTATTGTAATCGAATCGTCCCAACTGTTAGGAAATAAAAATCAGAAAAAAAAAATTCAATTTGTTTATTTTATTGTTTGATAGTTAAATATTTTGTATAATATGAATTATGTCGACAACAAATGAAATTAATTTTGTGCAGTTTATTCGATTCATATTCTATCAAAATGACGCTTGCTTTAATATGGCTGCATAATTCTTTACGATCACGCATCAACTAACACTATTTGGTTGCATCAAACAATAAAATAAACAAAATTGAATTTTTTTCCTTTTTTATGATTTTTAGTTGTGACAGTCACAGTTCTAACAGTTGAGACGAATCAATTACAATACTGTATACAAAAAATTAATAATATCAAAAAAACAATACTTTCAAAAAACTCAAGTCGGCTGTCCTTAGTACGGGTGTGCATTGCCGGGAAATTTCATTTTAGCCGCGCCTTAGCTTTAGTACTAAAGGTTCAAAAATCGTTTAGCCTTAGCTTTAGTACTAAGCCCAAAAAAGGCTTAGTACTAAAGCACTTTAGCCTTAGCTTTTGCCAAACTGACAAATATGGAAATGTTCCTAAATTTTAAAAATTATCCCTTTTTTAAGATAATTCTTGGCATTGCATTGTTAAGTTTAGGGTAAAAACTCAACATTAAAGATCTTTTTAACGTTTATTGCATTAGGTCTTAGCTTTATATTTTACAAATATTGTTTTTAGGGTTAATTTTACAATTTTAAAGTTTCTCTTGTTTCTGTATTTCAGTTTTAATTATAAATGTTAACAAATGTATCAAAATGTCTAACTATCAAGAATAGTTTTTCTGAAATAAATATCTAAAGCAACAAACATTTAACCAACATTTTTTATTAAAAAGAACGCTTACTGCATAATAAACTTTACAAAATACCCATCTGAAATTTTAAAAATAAGATTATTTTAATATTAAGCACTTAGAAACTCGAAAAATACTTCAAAAAAGCAAAAAATCTGTATTTTCTAATACTTAAACAAAAATAAGAAACAGAAAAAAATAAAACCCCGTATTCATAGCACCTTAAAACCAAAATTCGTTTTAATCACTTTAATTAGCATTATTGTTTAAAATATTCACTCATGTTTCTTTTAAAGTAAAAATATAGTATATTCAAGTTTATATAAGCATAGTTTTTAGGCAGCTAAGAGTGAGGGAAGGGGTTGAGGTGGTTGGTTACCGGCGGTAAATTACATCTTAAATTCTGGGAAGGATGTATGGAAAATTTGGAAATCTAAAAGAGGGTCAGGGTGTGTCTTGTGGATTTTCAAAACAAAATACTTTTGAGGTGTCAGATTAAAATTCTGGAGGGGAGCCAGATTAAAAAAAGAGAACTTTTCTGAAGAGAACTAGATTTTTGTCTAGGAGGGAGGTTCAAAATTTTAAGGTTAAAGGACCCCATCATAATTCTCCACTTCATGAATAAATATCTCATTAAATAATCATGTTTTTGATTGGTGAATACTTTTTTTTGGTTTTTTGGCCATTTTTTTTGGTTACGGGTGATTTTTCATTTTCCTGGCAAAAGCTAACGTTTTGCCGAGCTTTTACCAGCTAATTTCAGTTTAGCTGCGCCTTAGCTTTAGTACTAAGCCCGAAAAACCCTTTAGTACTAAAGCACTTTAGCGTTAGCTTTAGTACTAATGACACCCGTAGTCCTTAGTGTTTACCTCTTTGAATTTTCCGATGACCAACGTCGTGCGCAATTTTTTTAAAGTTCTTCTTGAAACTTTTATGTACATCGAGATTACTGTCGTGATCTATCATTAAAATCACCAAATAACATACATAACTGACATAAAAACAAAGCCAAATCAAAAATTAATAAAAAAATCGTCGCAGCGTCCGTATAAAAAAATTAGCAAAGAATGAAACATCAAACACGCTGATACGTTAAAATAAATCAAAATCAGCGTTAAAATTATTCTGAATGTAACTTGTTTTAAACTATGTGTGTAGATAATTTTTTTTTGTTAGAAAAGTTGCAATTTTGTGACAATAAGGGAACACCCGAAATGGCAAGGGGGCAAACACAATTTTGGTTTTTAAGTGCTTTAATTAGGGCTTTATTTGAAACGTTGGTAGCCTAATTGGAGCACATAAACGCCCGCGTTATGGCACAAGTGGGGGGGGGGAGGGCATCCCAAGTACGAACCTAAATTTTATTAAGAGCAATTTAAAATGTAGTGAAATATTTTTTACAATTTTTTTTCTATTAAGGCATTAAAATTATGCGAAGTTCGTTAATACTGTTGGTTTGTTTTTTGGATTTTAATATATGCATTATTTTATTTATCTCACTATAGAGGCCAATACTGTTGTCAAATGAAATGGTTTGAAGATGCGGGAGAAATTCGTCCAGTATTTGAACAAAATTAACGGATTTGCAATTATATATGTTTTTTATGATTAGGTTTTGAATAGTCTTGTTACGTCTCAAAAACGAAAAAAACAAAAAAAAATAGTTACAAAAATTTGAAGTTTCATATAGCCCGTCGACTTTTAAAATACTCAACTTAGAAAATGTTCCACTCAAAAGAGCCGCTGTAAGATGCATAAAACAATCTGCGGGACCATTGGTGGAATCCACTTTAATTTCCAACGTACGTAATCTTATATTCTGATTATCTTTAACAAACCTGAAAATTTTTTCATGCTCTTTTTTTGTTATGGAGCAGTTACTGAGACATAGTTCTTCAAGCAGAGGTAAGTGTTCGAAAATCTCCAAAAATATTGAACCCAGTGCCAACTTGAAGAAGTGAATTCTAGTAAGATTTGAAGGTAAATTAACAATACCCTAAAAAATTTTAATTAAACACTATAAGCAAATAAAACCTTGCTGATAAGATGAATTGCACTCTTATATTCACTATTTAACAATTTTTTTTACAATTTTCAGCAAAAACAGTTTAAAATTAGAATTTTTTATAATTTACTTTGACAATTATTTTCTCAAATTTACATTAAAGTACTTAATTTGAAAGAAAAAAAACCAATTTTTTCAAATGCCAAAAAACCAATTTTTTTCTTTCATGGCCCTAGTTATTGCACGCCCTTATTGGTTCTTCAGAAAAAAAATCAATTTTCAAGAAAAAAATTGTTTCGTCATTTTTTTGTACATAAATATTGATTATTTGAGTTTTAATAGAAGAAATCATGAATTTTGCGAATATATTAAAACTAAAAGGTGTTTATTTATTTATTTTTAATAACAAAATAATAATTTGTTTTTAAGGCTTTAATTAGAGCCATTAGGGGCTCTAACTTGGGCACATTCTAATAAGGGCACGACCTAGTTAGGGCAGTAAATGGGTATGAGCAATATATGAAGTTAAATGTTTTTTCTTTATTATTATGTTTATATTTTTTATTTTACAAAGTTAACCCAGTATAATTCAATCAATAATGAATTAAACTACAAATAAGCTTTTTCAATTTTATTTATTTTGTTTTTTATTCATTATCTATTTAAAAAAACAGGCATAAAAACTTTCAAAGTTTTAGTTTAAAATAGGACGTTAAATAGCGCTAAATGTGTGATAATTCTGCAGAAATATTTGCTAAAATTCTTTAAAATAAATTTAAATCTATATCAACAGGTCTATGTCAAATATTGTACTGTTTAAATTGAACAGTAATACAAACGCGGCTTGGCGTTTCGTGAAACTCTCTTTTTGTTTTAATACAATGACATAATACCCAAGCAGCAATTTGTGTGTGTGTATGTGTGTGTGTGTTTGTGTGTGTGTGTGTGTGTGTTTGTGTGTGTGTGTGTGTGTGTGTGTGTGTGTGTGTGTGTGTGTGTGTGTGTGTGTGTGTGTGTGTGTGTGTGTGTGTGTGTGTGCGTTTGCGTGTGTCTATGTGTCTGTGTGTCTGTGTCTATGTGGCTGTGTGTCCCTAACTTCTCTTTAACCACCCAACGGATTAAGCTGAATGAGGTATTATTGGAAAGCTAAAAGCTTATACCGTGAAAAGTCTCGTAAGTGGGTTGAAATTTTGAAAAATTTTACATAGACTTTTTATGTTGGACAACTCATTTTTACCAAAGGGGACCGTTTGGATTTTTTAACTAAAAAATTTAATGTCTCTAATTTGGCTAAAACTTATTGGTAAGACTTATTAGTCAATGGAGAACCAAATATAATGTTTTTATGAAAAGATCAACATGGACATCATTATACTGGACACTTATTTTTGACTAAAGAAGGCATGAACCTTTTTTCCCACTAATAAAAAAAAATAATTGGGCTAAATCATATATTATTAGAAAGCTTATCGTTCAATGAATATCGTGAAAGGCTTGAAATGGAAAAAAAATTAACACGGACATCTTTATGCCGGACAACGCATTTTCGCTAATAGAAGAAGGGGCCCTCTTTCTCAAGCACAAAACCCAGTGGCGTAAATGAGATATCATTAAAAAGCTTACAGTTCAGAAAGTGTCATAAAAAGGATGAATGTTTGAAAAAATGACATGGACATCCTTATGCTGGACAAAGCATTTTTCCTTAAAAAACGAATTGATGAGGGACCCTTCTCCTCAACTAAAAACGAATTGATAAGGTATCATTGGAAAACATAAAATACGGGGAATGTAATAAAGGGGTTGAATTTTTAAAAAATAACATGGAGATTTTTCCGATGGACAAGGCATTTTTCTTAAAGAGGAAATAGACCTTCCTCCTCGACCACAAAAAAATTGGGCTAAATCAGATATCACTGGAAAGCTTACAGTCTGGGGAATGTCATAAAGAGGTTGAATGTTTGGGAAAAAACATGGACATCCTATTGCTGGACAACGCATTTTAACCAACGGAGGAAGAGACCCTTCTCCTTAACCACAAAACAGATCGGGCTAACTGAGGTATCATGGCAAAGCTTAAAGTCCGGCAAATGTCATAAAGGATTAATTATTTGAAAAAAATAGCACGGACTTTTTTATGCTGGACAAGGCATTTTTACTAAAGAAGGGATAGACCTTTCTCCTCAATCACAAAAAAGATTGGGATTTCAGATTTTGGTATGTGTGGAGATGGAGAGCACAAAAACCATTTATCGAAATGAAGCCTAAGAAAAATTGAGTCTAGAACTCTATATTGAATATTTAATGTACAAATCTACCTATGTCTTTCATTTTAACATCATTTCTAAAATATTTTGTTATGATGGTTCTGATTTACCTGACACATGTTTTTAATATAAATTTGCTGATTCAATTTAGTTTCGATGTCTTTGAATTCTATAAAGCTTTCTTTTGTCATAAAAGGTTGTATCCAATTAATTGGCCATAACTCTATACGCCAAGGTTTGGTTGTGTTATTTAAATTAGGCAATACTTCATCAGTTTTTGACACAGGATTTTCTACAGAATTATTCTGTCTAAATAGAATATTGGTTTTTATCAGTATAGAGTTTAATTTTAAAATCAAATATCATTCAAATTAAATGGAAGTGTGCAATGTACTGAAATAAGAAATAAATACGAAGATAACAAAAACGACTAAGTTTACCATGGTAATTTGTTGATTTTTGGATTTATGTTTGCTCAATTTTGTAAGTGGTATTGGTTTATACAAACAAAATAAGAAAAAAAATCAAAAAAAAAAATCAGACGCTCCTAAAAATATAAAAAATAAACCACGCATATAATTTATTCTTTAATTTATAAAAAAAAACTATTTTTAGCTTGTAAAAATTGTATTTGCAATAAGTGAAACTTTATTGCTGATTTTGTAGATACATATGGTTTTTAATTTTATATTAGAATAAATCACGAGGATTTTTATATAAGTTGATGTCATTTATGTGCACACTGCTGTGCAAAGTTTTTAAAGCAAGTATAACTGTAGGCTATATACCAAAAACATGGAGAATCGCAAAAAGAGTCTTCATATTTTAACCGGAGCAAACCTAATTACTACCTGGTTAAGGTACACGTGCTGGATGTGCGCCGCCAAATTTGCCGCCAAACTGCCGCCAAATAGCCGCCAAACCGCCCCCACTTAAAAACTAAGGTTTTAACTCAGTTATATGTAATTAAATAATGTTAATTTCATATTTACATCTTTAAACAATTTTTATAGTACAAAAACTGTTAATATTCTTTTATTCTACAAAAAAAATTGAAAACAAAACCCAGTTGTTTTTCTTCACGGAGATCTCCTTTTTAGAAAGTAGCTGAGCAGACTATAGCCTCTTGCGCCGTGGGCATTTTGCTCCAGCAGCATAGCTATCAATATAAAAGCCGTTACTAATTTTCAGCGCGCACCGCGCAAACTTTTCAGCGCAGACTAACAGGGTTTTACTCGACCTTTTTTACTCGACTTTTTTTAAGGTTAAGCCTATGCGTTCCTAAGCCTAAGCGAAGCCTTAAAAACAACCTAAACTTTAAAAAATAGCTGCGCGAAGAAAGTTTAGGTTTTTTTAGGCTTTGCTTAGGCTAGTAATGCGTAAACTTAACCTTTAAAAAAGTCAAGTAAAAAAAGTCGAGTAAAACCAAGTTCATATTTATAATACATTTTTGTAAACTTTAAAAATTAAAAAAATAAACTATCAATTAGTCAAAACCGTCTTATTATAATTTTTTTTTACTTTAACGCCTTAGTTCCTAAATGGCGGCAGTTTGGCGGCGGTTTGGCGGCGGTTGGGCGGCGGTTTGGCGGCAGTTTGGCGGCAGATTTGGCGGCGCACATCCAACACGTTAAGGTACATAGACTATTTAGCCTAACTTCATTTATGCTTAAAACTTGTGAGCAGTTAGTCGACCGGTTCATAAGAGATGGGGCACTAAAACAGTATGAATTCCATAAAAATCAACATGCATATAAGGCAAGAAAATTGACTGATCCAGCTCTTCACTGCTTAGTGAACCGCATTAAAAACAGTTAAACATTTTGAGTATGCTTTAAGCATAATCATTAATATTGAAGGGGCATTTGATAATGCGAACTTTAATGCAATAATAAGATCACTAAGCCAGCATAGAGTAGAATCAACAATTATCAGGTGGATTGAAACTATGCTCAGATCTAGAATGGTGCAGATAATTTTAGGAGACTACAAAAACTTATAGTCCAGCAGGGCTGTGCTCAGGAAGGGGTGCTATCACCACTATTGTAAAACTTCGTAGTAGATAGCCTTCTCAACAAAATTAGTAAAACAGGAAATTATATTCAGGGATACTCAGATGATGTAACCTACCGGTTCAAGGAAAATACCTGGACATCGTAGCAAATCAAGCTCAGGCTGTTTTAGTTCAGGTAGAAGAACAGGGACTCTCAGTAAAATATAACAAAACTGAAATGGTACTTTTTACTTCCAAAAGGAACGTGCCAAATAATATTTCAGTGGCCCAATCTACTTGGTACACAATTACAGTTGGCAACAGTAGCCAAGTGTCTGGGAGTTATCCTTGACAAAAAATTGTCTTAAAATCAGATTATCCAGAACCGGCAACAAAAAGGTCTTATAGCCCTCTAACAATGTCACAGGGCTGTGGGTAAAACGTGGAGTATAACACCCAAAAATATGCATTGGATGCATACCAATGTATTTATTCCCATGCTAAAATATGCAGCGGTGGTGTAGTGGCCTAGATTAGAACTTGGCATTGTTACAAACTTGTTAGGGAAAATACAAGGCTAATCATGTTTTAGCATAATTGGGACTATAAGAACAACACCCACAGCGGCTATGGAAGCATTGCTTAATCTTGCATCATTAGATATTATTATCAAAATGGAGACAATATCAACCAGCTATAGGTTAGGTATAGCAAAACATTGGCAAACACGAGGTACAAAAGAAGGGCACTCTAATATCAAGCAGTTGGCATTGAGAGAAATCCCAATGTGAAAGCTTAAGCGTGACCACATTGTCCCAGTTTTTAAGTTTGAAAAGAACTTTAAAGTTGAGTTTCCAAGTAGCTAATTGGGGCACTAACAAAGATGACATTCAACTTCAGTCTGGCAAAATGGCTCAAAAGCAGAACAACATATTGCGACAGGAGTGCATTTTACATTTGCTATGGAAGAAGGTTTTTTTATTCCATTAGGCAAAAACCTAAATGTATTCCAGGCTGAAATATTTGCTATCTTGGTCTGTGTCAAAAATTCTGGTGTGCAAACTGCACAAAACAAAGAAATTAGAAATTTACTATGACAGTCAGGCTTCACTCAAGGCGCTATTATCTCATCATATATCATCTGAGCTAGTTATGATGTAACATGAGATGATTACCAGATTATCGAGACAAAATGGTGTAAAGCTTTTGGGGGTACCTGGACACAGGGGCCAGGAAGGAAATGAGCAGGTTGACAAGCTTTCTAAAGAAGGCACAAACCCTAACTTTATGGGCTCATTTTTACATGTGGGAACATCAATTGGGGTTACGAAATCATCCATTAAAAATGGATTATGGTGGCTCAGCATGCTAGATACTGGCAGAATCTGGACGCATGCCGACATACCAAAAACTATGCCATTGAGTTAAACATTTCCAGAGCTAGGCAGTTGTTTGGTCTCTCAAGAAAAGAGTTCCGCCTTGTAATTGGGCTTCTAACTGGACATAGTCCTCTTAAAGCTCACTTAAGAAAGAACGGCCAACGATCGGTTCTTAAAACTCTGCCAAGAGAAAGAAGAGACTGCTACTCACTTTCTTGAACAGTGTTATGCACTGTCAGCAATACGGTTTAAAATCTTTGACACTGATCCCTTGGATGCAAAAACAGTTCAAGGGGCGTCTGTTTCCGATTTTAAACGGTTCATAAAAGAATCAAAGCGATTTGAGGAAAAACACTCTTAGGTGGTTCCAGGGTAATGAGCCTGATGAAGGCTTAAACACAAGGGTTCCTGTAACCAGGCAACCACGCTTTTTTATCTATCTAAGTATATGTTTCATAAAATTTTATGGTTTAGAGCCCTGAAAACGGGAACTTGGAGCCATAGTAAAAAATGGTTTGGAGCAACGTTTTATTTTCGGATTTGGATTAGGTATTGATTTTAGAGTTATAAACTTTTGGCTTTATGTTTTTTGGCCTGAGAAAAAAAAAGTAAAAACCTTTAAACTTTTGGCCTGAAATGAGAAATTTAGAGCTGATTTAAACTCGAAATATGTTCTAAATTATTTTACCTACATTTTCATGTCTATTTTAATCATTTTAATCAATATTTAAAAAAATATTTTTTTAAAAATTATGTAAAATAATTCATGGCATTACAATTTATTTTTTTAATGAAAAATGAAAAAAACTCGGAGAAAGTTCTGGAGCTCCGGCAGTTTCCTCCCGAGCTTCACGAAAAGCAGAGCTTCTCTGTGGAGATACTCTTTGGAGCTCGAAGCTCCTGTGTGCACAAACACTGCGTGCAAAAACAATTTTAGACTTATTAAAAAGCCTATATAAATTTAAATCGATGAATTTAACTGTTATAAATTACCTTTAATCGAGTTTATAGGCAAATAAAATCTAGCTAGCCGTGATATTTGCAGTATTGAATCGACTATTTAACAACAAAAACATTCAAAATTTTATACTTAAGTGGATTAATAATAATGATTAGAGACTGTATTTTAATAATTATTTATTAATTTATTTAATTTGGAACATAAATGCAAATTTTTTAAGGGCTAAAATTGGTTAATTTTTGTATATTTTATAAAAAGATGCCATTAAAAAAATTCTGCGTTCTTATTTGTTTAAAAAAAAGTCATTACGCCACAATTTTAATTGGTCCCCTCATGTCTGCATTCTAAATTTCAGCATCAGCCAGATATAATTCAACCATAAAAATAAATTATCGTTATGTGATTTTTTTTAAATCTTACAAATTTTACACTAGCCTTGAAAAATGAAATTTTAATTTTAATTGAATTTTAGCCTTGAAAAATTTTAAGTTCTACTACTAAAAACACATAATAAAATATATTTTTTACACCAATAAAAATGCTATATTAGATTAAATCAGTTGTTCATTTAAAGGAGCTACTCGGTATGTTTTTTTTAAATTTTTTATTTAAAAATAGGATTTGTCAAGAAAGAATGCATAAGAATAAGAATGTATATATTGTAAAAACTAGCCTTGAAAAATGCTCTAAGAATAGAGCAGGAAAAAGGGGCGATTTTTCCCCGGGCGTATGTTTAGACAGAAAAGATGTGGACTAGTCTGAGATGGAGATTATGTGGACTATAGAAAGTTTGCATTTGGTTTGGCCAGCTGCTCACTAAATAAAAATTTCTACCATATGATAATGATTTGTTTATACATTGATCTAATCACACAGCACTGTTGCATTTTTTTTAGTTTGATGAAATGTCAATTGAAAAAATCATACTCACAGCAATCTTTGACAAGCGCGAAATCGCCACTTTTTCAAATTTATAGTTGTTTCTTACACATACAAATATAACCTTCAAATTGAAAAAGTGGCGATTTCGCGCTTGTCAAAGATTGCTGTGAGTATGATTTTTTCAATTGACATTTCATCAAACTAAAAAAAATGCAACAGTGCTGTGTGATTAGATCAATGTATAAACAAATCATTATCATATGGTAGAAATTTTTATTTAGTGAGCAGCTGGCCAAATCAAATGCAAACTTTCTATAGTCCACATAATCTCCATCTCAGACTAGTCCACATCTTTTCTGTGTAAACATACGCTCGGGGAAAAATCGCCCTTTTTTCCTGCTCTATTCTTAGAGCATTTTTCAAGGCTAGTCTACCACTTTTTTGAATTAAATTAAATTAAAAAAATAGCCTAATAAACTATAGTTTTAAGTGCGCAATGACATATGTTTATAATCATTCTAGTGCCGAGATATATTTTTTTAAATAAAAAATAAGATGAAGAAGAAGATAAATTTAAATTACAAAATTTACCCACGTTGTTTAATTATAGTTAGTGCGGTGCAGTTGCGCTCCAGGCAAAGTTTATCTACGTTCTCTAAATATAGTTGGCGCAATGCCGTGCGCCAATGATTGCCATTATAGTTTTTAAAATAAAAATAATAATAATAAGAAGAAGATGATGAACATGAATTACAAAATTTACTCAGGTTCTCTAAGTATAGTTGGCGCGGTGCCGTGGGTTAAATTGCAGTGTGGCACCCCGCACCACCGATAATTACCGGCGCGTGGCGCTCCCGCGCCTCCGACGCTTATTACTATTTTTTAATAAATAAAACTTTGAATTAATTTTGTCATCAGTAATGCAAGAATTAAAAAAAGTACTCTGTTGTTTTTGCCGTTTTCCGCGCGGTTGAAGCAGATGGCGCTGGGAACTGGTTCCGTTTATGCCACCAATTAAAACCCGTCTGCTTTTTTTGTGCCGTTTCTATGAGGGGATGTTGGTTGTCTGCTCTGTACAATCCTTATTGTTGCCAAAAGGCTGTTATTGTTCGGTTGGGATTTTTTATTTGTCTATTTTTCAAATATTTTATTTTGATCAATAAATCGATAACAAGGACCTAAATGAAAAAAGTGCTTCCTAAGAAAGTTGCGTAATTCCTTCTTCTTTCTAATGAGCCCATGTTTTATTTTGATCAATCAGTAACGAATGAGGAATATCGCTTTTAAGGATGGAGCGTTGGAATAATAATAACAATAAGCAGAAGAAGAAGAAGGTTCTGAATTCCAAAATTTACCCACGTTCTCTAATAATGGTTGGCGCGGCGACACGGGGCTAAATCGCTCCGTGGCGCTCCCGCGCCACCCATGATTAGCAATATATGATTCAAGAATATATTTAGAATATAATATCTAAAACAGAGGGAAATCTAGAGCTTCGTCCGATTATTTGACAAATTTAACGTCTTAAACACGTCTGTCATATTTGTACAATATATTTCGACGGTTTTAAATGTGTTGTTGTTGTTGTTGCATTACCTAAAACGTATCTTCCTTATGCAGATTATGCAAAGGGCAGGCGCTAAGACAAGCCAGGAGGGGCGAAAAAATTCACCCCCATCATGGTTGAGACTCTTCGTATAACATTAATAACGATATTGGTAAATGTGTTCAAATTTCTTTTAAACGTTTTAAAAATAAAAAAAAAATTATAAAAGTTAAAATAATTAAAAAAGGTTTGGAATTGATTAATACAAAAGAAGGGAGGGATTTTGAGGATCAAATATGTGCTCAGCTCAAAAGAGCTCCGAAAAACAGTACTATTGGTTTTATTATTACAAATCCAATAGTTTTAATGAAATAAGCTCATAAATTACAAAAATGTTTATTTAAATTTGCTGAAAAATTGTTAAAATTTTACGTTTTTTAAGAATTGTAGTGGCATAGTGTATAAGTTCCGCTGTTTTGACAATTGACCCACTTTATTTATAATCCTACGAACGCTAAATTACAACCAACTTCTTTTCTTCGGCCAAAACCTTCCCCAAAAATGACAGGGGAGGAGTTAGGTTAGGTTTTGATTAGCTTAGGTTTTGCTTAGGCTTAGGCTTAGTTTAGACTTTGCTTAGACTTAGGTTTTGCTTAAGCTTAGCTAAGGTTTTGCTTAGGCTTAGGTTTTGCTTAGGCTTAGGCTTAGCTTAGATTTTGCTTAGGCTTAAGACTGGTTAATACTTATGACAAAATGTTCTTTGGATAAAGTCCAAAGGACAATTTTAGAAAAGCCAAAACGTTCTTTGGACAAGCCAAAACGTCCTTTGAACTTTGTCCTTTGAACAAAATCCAAAGGACAAAGTCCAAAGAACGTTTTGACGCTGTGTTTGTCCTTTGGACAAAGTCCAAAGGACTTTTTTCCTTTGGACCTTGTTCAAAGGACGTTTTGTCAAAGCCTTTAGAGGTTTTGCTTACGCTTAGACTTAGTTTATTTTTTGCTTAGGCTTAGGTTTCGTTTAGGCTTACGCTTTAGGCTTGAGTTTTTCTCAGACTTTAGTTTTGCTTAGGCTTAGTTTAAGCTTAGCTTAGATTTTGCTTCGGCTTAGTTTAGGCTTTGCTTAGTCGCTGACTTTCTTTATCGTTTTTGGGGTAGGTTTTAGCCCTTCTCTTCCGGAAAAAAGAAGTTGCTTCGGATTTGGTTATGGAACGGCGTTTAGCGTCCAATCACTTGGCCAAATCGACAACTAGTGTATATGAGAAAATAAGGCTTTATAAACAATAGTGTTTTTTGCAAACGTTTACAACATCGTAATTTTTACACGACTGATTTATTTGTACATAAATTTTCGCAAACAAAATTTTAAGAGACCAGAAGGTTAGGTTTTTTAAAGCACACTTCTTAAACGTACTATTTTTTCTGTCAATTTCATTAGCGAAAAATTTCGAGTTTTAGCTGAAATGTTGTAACTGGATAGTGAAAATCTAGCTTAAACTAGACCAGAATGTTTTAAAACTTAAATTTTGTAATGAAAGTGCTAATTTAGACTATAATAGTAAAAACAAAAAAAAAGATAAATAAATTTGCAAATTTAAATCAAAATTTTGTAGCTAAATACTGCATTTTTATTAAAATTGTAATTCATGAGCGCTCTTGAATCATGATCATCTCACAAGATTGAGCTCTGGAAAGTGCGTTCACAACTTTTTAATCGCTACTTAATTGTTTGAAAAACCGCGCAGGAAAAAACCGACCATACTATTCATCATATTAAACGTTCAATCAGATGCACGGAATCCATGCTAGAGAAAATTAATCGACACCGTATGCAAATACATATACATTGAATTTTAAGAAATACATATCTGTAAATTCCGTAAATTCCATAGTTACGTAGGGATTTTTTAATTAGTAAAATAATAAGAAATTAAATGCATTTATTAATTTACAATTAGACAAACCTTTATGAAATTAAAATTAAAAGATTTATTGAAATTAAAAGACCTCCAGGGGCCTATTTCATAAAAATTGCTTGTGATTAATTAACAGCTGTAAATTAATAAACGCATATTTTTCTTTGTATTTTAATTAAAAAGTATATTAATAAAATTGCGTTTAGAATTTAAAAAATTACATGTCTGTAAATTCCGTAAATTCCACAGTTACGTACGTATTTTTCAATTAATAAAATAGAAAAAAAATAAATGCGTTTATTAATTTACAATTACAAAAATCTTTATGAAATAGGCCCCAGGTTTATTTTAAATAACAAACATGTTATGTTCATCAATTGTGCGTTTGCTTGAACGTTTGCATGTTTGTGTGAAATGTTTAATTTGTCTAAGAGTCGTAATTTTAAAATATACCTTAAAACTTGAAATACGTAGTCTGCAATCGATTCTATTTTTTCCTCTGAAACAGACTTATTTAATAATGTTGACTGTTCATTTAATACAATGTCGCTTCCCGCAACTTCAATCACCGCTTTTAACGCCTATAATATTTTTTTAAGTTTAATTAATTAATTTTTTCAACAAAAATTAGATAAATTAAAGCCACTTACCTCGTTAATTTGCAGTAATTATTTAATTAGCTATTAAAAAAAGCAATTCAAAACTTTAAATAAAACGGTTCGTTAATGAAGATTAAATAGCCTAAATTCACTGATTTTTTTTGTATATTTCAAATGCAAATGCTTTTGTTTAAATGCAAGTTACCTTTTTAAAATTTTCAGAAGAAGGATCTATGTCGTTGATAACTCCAAACTGTTCATTTCTGTATTGATAAATTAATTTTAGAGATTTTTGAATATTTTCATAATGTTCCCGATTGTCGAGTGATTTATTAATAACTTTTGTTGCTACATTAGTCAGAATGTCCAACAAAATTTTTTGCTTGTCTTCAAAATTTTCGCTGGCCAATTTCCTGCTTGGTAACACCTAAAACAATTTTAATTATTCGTTTTTAAAATTTAATTAACACATTTTACATTTAAAGCATTTTAAAAATACCGTAAATGCATGAAAAATAAACATATTTATCCGCAACTATAATACTCGTATTTGCAAACGTATAGGAAGTTTTCTTGATTTATAAATTCTTGGTATAGGGTTTACATTATGTTTATTATAAGTTTCGTTTTAGTGCAAGGTGTCTATGTCGATAAAATATAATATACTGCTATATCTGCAAAACAAAAAAAGCGTATGCTTTTTTTAAAACAAAAATTTTTTCTAAATTATTTTGCGCTGTATTGTTGAATTATACTATGTTGACGTTAAAAATTAGTTTGCAGACATGAAGGGGCCAATTAAAATTATGCGGTTATGAGGTTTTTTTAAAACAAATAAGAACACAGAATTTTTTTAATTTCACCTTTTTATAAAATATACAAAAATTAACCAATTTTAGCCCTTTAAATTTCGCATTTGGGTTTCAAATTGAGTAATTTGATAAATAATTGTTTAAATACGGGTTTTGATCCTTTATTATTAAACCGCTTTCGTTTAAAATTTTGAATGGTTTTGTTGTTAAATATTCTATTAAATACTGCAGTTATCGAGGTCAGCTAGATTTTATTTGCCTATAGTTAGTTTTATCTAAATAAAATAAAACGAACATAAACCTCAATGATTTGTTTCGCAGGTTCCAATGAGTTCCAACGTAAAACAGTGTGATTTAATCGGCCATGATCTTTACTTACTGCGTGATCACATAATGCGCAAACGAGCGTAGGACATTTGCTGCACCACAATATTTCTTTTGTATCCTTCATTTCATTGCAAGCAAAACACTAATCACGAAATGCTGTGTTTTCGTGTCATGCGACATTCCAGTATTTTCTTTCTTCTTGCTTTTATATGTTGGACAAAATTTTCTCAATTATAAAAGTTTTAAAGTTTTAGTTTCCCTATTTTTTGATTATTATTAAAAGGCGAAAACAAAATAATAAATATGTTGACTGATAGTAAGCGCATTGAAATAATTAAAAAAGTTAGATTCATAGAATTAGGTGTCTTTTTTTATTTGTTTAGGTTATCTTGTTTTTTACACGTTTATAATGGAACTATCTTAATAATGAGAGCAGAAAACACATTATTTCGACCTTTATTTTTCCAAAAAATAATAATCTATAAAAATTTAGAGGTAAAGTGACTACAAAAACCACTATTATTGTTACACCTAAATTTATTCACTAATATTGCATAGCATTTATTGATTTAATTTTATTTCTTATTATGTTCTCACAAGTTAAGTTTTGCTATTATAATGGCTTCCTTTCCATTTTAATTAGCGCGAATAAAAAATCTACTATGCCAATATTATGGAGGGTGCTATTTAAATGGAGAGACTCATTATAGTGGCATATTATGACTTAATTTTTATATCGGAGTTACATATTTTTCGGTATATTATATATTTTTGGTTTAAGTGTATTTTTGAAAACCATTTCTGATGTGATGCATAGTTTAATAATACATATATAGACCGATATATCATAATGAAATATAAAAAAGTGTTTAAAAACCATCTTAAAACCAACATACTAATTTTAAAACTGGGCTGGTATTCTGACGCAGGGTTAAAAGGTATCCCGGAATAACTTTTTTTACGTGCTTAAAGATGCGAGTGAAAAACCAATTTTATCCAGGGACCGCATTCTAACGGCGGGTTGGAATTTTTCCCACGTTAGCTTTTTTTGCGTACTAAAGTATAGGCGAAGAAATTCAATATTACCCAGGTAACTTTTCGGATTAATGTTTTCTATTGTTTAAATGCAAAATATTTATCCACCTACATAGGTGGATAAAAAAATCATTTTGGGGTTCTAATGTGGTTAAAAGATTAATATTACACACTTATTGTCATGAAATATTTCACTTTGACACAAACAATATTGCTACCTGTAAGTCATTATTTCACGGTTTTTTTGAAAAAAATTCGATACAGAAAAGTATTAAGGTTGGTTCATACTTATGACAAAACGACCTTTGGACAAAGTCCAAAGGACAATTTTAGAAAAGCCAAAACGTTCTTTGGACAAGCCAAAACGTCCTTTGGACTTTTTTCTTTTGAAGAAGTAGGAATGCTACTTGAAATTTGTCCTTTGGACAATTTTCATAACTATGAACCAGCCTTAAGATAAAACAACATTAACTATAGACTATACGTGACTGTGACTCGACGTGAATAAATTTTTTTATTAAAACAATATAAAAAATTTATCCCGACTTTAACCTGAATAAAATTGAGATTGATTATAAAATATATTCTGATCATTATTTGCAACGAATTTCAAATTACCAGCATCATACTGTTCTATAAAAACATAAGCAATTAAAGCAGAAATTAAGGAAAACCAAAAATACAGAAGCAAGCAATTACACAAAAATAAATGTACATAGTATTTATAAATCTGAAGCAGTTTTTATAAAAAGAATATTGCGAAAAAATATGCAAAGATAAGACAGTTGAGAAGAATAAAGCTCAAACACGTATAAAGCGCATAAGTGAAAGCGGTGTATAAGTATAAAGCTCAAAACTTAAAACGGTATATACTCTGTATAAATATATTCTGATTATATATAAGCTTAAAGCTTAAAAATTGTGTGATATAAAATTTTTTTTAAGCAAGAGAATAAAAAAAACTAAAAAATACGATTAAAGATAAAAATTAGTTAAAACATAAATATAGAATAAACACAATGTAATAAACTAATTTGAAACTGAAAAACCACAAAAATATAATTAAAATACGTAAATCTTTAAGATTTAGGTTACGAAGGTATAATAAAACAATAGGGGGAAATTACAGATAAAAAGTATATTGGAGCTTTATACGTGTGTTTCTTCCTAACTGTCTTATCTTTCACATATTTTTTGTATTTAAAATTTTTAAAAAAACTGCTTCAGTTTCATAAATACGCTTTAACCTATTTTCTAACATTAGTTATTAATCAAATAATATTTTTATTACCTGTTTAATTATCGTTTTAATCTGCCTTTTTTACTCCATGTTTTTTTAAATTCTTAATTTGCTTTACACATTTTTATTATTACACGTTTTCGTTTATTTATTTTTTGTATAATTTCTTACTATTGTCTTTTTGGTTTACCTTGTGTACTTTTTCCTTTAATTCCTAATGTTTTTATAGAACAGCCTGATTATAGTAATTTAAAACTACCGAAACGTTTCGAATACACATCGAAATAAAATGTTTATCGACAATTGTAAGTTGTCTCAACTGGTCTCATCGTTGAATCTCAGATAAGTGAGATTCAGGTATGGAAAGTGCGTTAGAAATTGTTGAATCTTTAATTCTTATAGACGTATTCACGCAACTGGCGCGGACATTTCGGCGTGGCTGCGCCGTAATGATAAAGCACGCCGCACAGCCATATCGGCGTTGCCGCGTCGGTTTCGTGAATACGGCTGTTAAACTGGAAAACTGCACAAAAACATACCGAACGTACTAATATTGAATCAAACATCATACTAAATGTCCCAATCAGCTGCGCTAAAACCATACTAATGCAAACTAAATGACACGGCATGCAGATTATTTATTACGTGAGATTCATAAATTATCGGTCTGTTTCTTAACCCGTTCCCGTGATGGCCTTTTCACCCGTTACAACCATTAAAGGTGAAAAGGTGAAATCTTCGTTTCACGGTGGTGGTATTTTACCGTATGAAAAATGTCGTACGTAAACCTTACCGCGGTAAACTCAACGCATGACCTAAGTCGTACTACTGTCATATATAAGTTTTTCTGCGCGAATAGTGCCCAGTAAGCGAGCAAATTGAAATGGTTAGAGCTGTACGGTAGCAATATGCAAATTTTCGCAACATGAAATATCCTACGTAATACACTGTATCCGTGAGAAAAATCTGCATATTGCTACCGTACAGCTTTAAGCATTTCAATTTGCTCGCTCACTGGGCACTATTTTCGCAAAAAATTATGTATGACGGAAATACGACGTAGGTAATACGAAAGTTTTACGGTTGAAAAGGGTTTACGGTTTTACGGGAGGAAAAGGCAATCACGGGAACGGGTTAATATTAATTTAATGGAGACAACAAGACTTCTGGAAAAATTAGTAATTTAAGTTTTCTAGGGTATATGCGGACACTTTACCCTTTTCCGAATGTGTCATAGTATTCAGCGCGACAATTGGGGCAAATAATCTTTTTTTTTCGCTTGAAGATTTCGCTTAGGCATTTCTCACAACAGGAGTGGTCGCAGGGAAGAATTCGCACACAGTCGACGGATTGCAGGCAAATTTCACAATTCTCGGTGGAATGTTCACCTTGAACGGTGGGACTGGGGTCTTCCTGGTCTGTCATATTTCAAACTAAAGCACAAAACAGCGAAAAATAAAATACTGTGCGGCATTTGTTGTTGTTGTTCAACAAAACTTTTTATTTCAAAATTTTTACTAAAGTTTATGAAAAATAACATTATTTATTTTACAAAAAGTATAAGGCTGAAAAAATTGCAGGAAGTAAAATTATTTCATTTAAAATACTTAAATTAAACCAGAATTTTTTGCTGAAAACGTGGAATAGAAATTTATGAAGTTTGAAATTCATTTTTGTTTAATTAAATATCGTACCTAAAAATTAGTAGCAAAATTTGTGATAAGGATTCTGTCATTTTTTTCTAAATATAAATTAATCTGGTCTGAGAATCAGGTTTTTATGATAAAATATATACAAACACATATTTAAACTTCAAACTATAATGATGTTGACACCGTTAATTTTGATTTTTATAAAAACCGTTCGTCAGTCATAAATAAATTTAGATATGAGTATAGACGCTGATTATACTAAAAATAATGCATAAAATAATGCCTATATAACATACGAAATACGTGCCTATTTAAACTATAGGTTCCTATAGCAATACTGTTTTTGATTAACGATGAAAGTTGATATGCTAAAACGTTTATAGTGGTAATCATTTAATTAAAAATATATCAAAAGCAATATCTTGCAGGTATTACCAAAATTATGACACAATCATATAAAGAAAAAATAACAACTTTTAATAAAAAAAGTTTGCTGAAACTTTTCATGCACCGTTGACTGTTATGCACTGAAATCAATTTAAATTTTTATTATCAGCGAAAAAAATCATGGAAATAGGCAGGGGTGTTGTGTCAAAATTCCTATTAAATAAATTTTTGATTTAGGATCGATGGAGCCTTGAGAACTTGGAGCTGAAACTTGGAGCCGAAAATAGGGAATTTGGAGCCGTAGGTGGGGAAGTAGGAGCCGTAAGCCGGAAATTTGGAGCCAAAAATAAAAATAGCTAAAACGTGTACCTAAGCCTAAGCGTAGCCTAAATCTAACCCCAGACTAATTTTTTTTCTTAAAGGCTCCAAGTTCCTATTTCTCGTGGACCCAAGTTCCCGAAAATTGCTAATGGCTCTATGTTCCCTAATTGTGGCTCTAAAGACCCCGTACCAAGTTTTTGTAACGTGCTGGTTTCATATTAAAGTTACTATAAATTTAAATGGGCCGATTTATGTATCCTAAGTTTGAGGATTAGGTTAAATCTCATCGAATCATTTCAAGTTAAGGCTAACGTAAATTTTTTTTTAAATAAACCACATTTATCAAAATAAGCGCAATCAAATGCAATACAAAATAATTTTAAATAATTTTATATATGATTTTAAATTTGATTCCAATGATATGCTGTTCATTAACGTTTTCGTACAATTTTTTACAAGAATATACATAGTTTACTTAATAAAAAAAATTGAAAATACTTTCTAAGTCCACTGAAAAAATTTTTTTGTTTAAAAGTTTTTTTACCATTAAAAACTAATTAGTAGTATTCTCTTGCTAAGTGGTGGTTTAGTTAAATGGTTTAGAAAATCCACATCCGCTATTTAAACAATATTAGTAGTTTTAGGTTGCTAAGCGTTGCTTTATATGTTTCCAAACTACTAGATCTTAATAAAAAAAATTATACTATTCAGTATGCATTTATGATTTATTAATTCAAGGAAAGCTTCGTTGGTAAAACGCTTCTTTAAAAATCAATAAACACCAAATTGAACTTAAATATTAGAAACAATTACAATGTAAGTCGCAGCTATTTTATTTTAATCGTTAAATAATGATCTTGAATTATATATAGTAGAATATCGGTTTAAAACGATAAATAATTCAGCTCCATGCGTTTTTTTATTTTTTTAAAAAGCTCATTTTTAACAAAGCAAAAACCAATCTTGTAGTGATTTTCCCCGGATCTCCAAGCTCCTGAGTTCCGGAGAGGAGCTCCGCTTTTAGAAGCTCCGTAGGAACCCCCGGAGCTCCGAAAATCCGCTCTGTTTTTGTTCTAATTTTATGAATAATTATTAAATAGTGGCGCTAAAGATTATTTTGTGGAAGTTTTTATATAAGTAAGAATTCTTATTTTAGTTTTTGCTGCTGCATATTTGCTGTAGAGGGCGAAAGACTATATTGTGTTGTGAATGATGGCAAATACCTTTGTCTCTTTAGACAATAGGTACTTTTACTTAAACCTCAAATCCGGAGAGTAATTTACCATCTTTTTCTTAAACCTTAACCGGACGGGTTTCATCGTAACAGACCGATTTAATTGTCGCCGACGGATGTCTTCCTTACTGAAGGTGTCATAAGCACAAACACACACACGAACACACGCACGCACACAAACTATCATTACGTTTGTTTAATTTAGGGAACACACACGATTTAGGATCAACGAAGCGTAGGGAGCTTCGAACTGGAACTTGGAGCTGTAAGTTAGGAGCTTGGAGCCGAGAAGTTAAAACGTTTACCTAAGCCTAAGCAAAGCCAAAATCTAAGCCCAAATCAATTTTTTCTTAAGGCTCAAAGTTCCCATTGCTCTCACTCCAAGTTCAAAAAATTTTTCGATGGCTCCAAGTTCCCTACTTGTGGATCTAAAGACCATGAACAGCCCTCATATTAACCATGTCACACATATACATGCGTTTACACATTACATTTATCTTATCTCATTTAAATATAAATTTGCAAATTTTAGAAATCAGCGGAAAAAATTCAGGTTTTGAATCAAGCCAATCAGCGGTGAGCAGAAACTAATAACTAAAAACACCTATAGTACAGTTGTCTTCGGTGCCCAAAATCTAAATCACAGCCCCTTTGTTTATTAAGACCCACTATGCGATGGATGCACCTCCAGAATATTGCAAAATTTAAGGGAATTTCGTGGCGCCTCTATATTCCCGTTGATAAAGGATAATTTTAATATTCTATTTTTCTTTATTATTGGTGAAATTTACCCCTATAACTCTATAACTAAAGTTTAATTTTTAACTAAAAGAGCGTTTTCTGTAGTTATAAAAATATCTGTTTTCACATTAGCGAAACAAAATTTTTGGGTTGCTCAGTGCTATATTGGATACTTTCCTATGAGCTTGATCCACTCTTTAAAAAGGGAATCATGTTAAAAACTTTATATTTTTAATGTAATCAATTAAATTTTATTTTAGAATACTAAATTATAAATACAATGGACAATGATAAAAAGCGTAAATACAATGTACAGTGACGACAAACATAGACATTAGTTTAAAAACAATAATTTACAACGATAACAAAGTGAATATTCTAATAAAAGTCTGCTTTTGTAGTGTAAAACAGTTTTCATCATAAAATTTAGCTAGAGATGGTCGTGCGTTTTTTCTTGATTAGGATTACACACATCGGTCCATAATGCGTTTTTATCACGAAGGCTGCTTGATACACAATAATATATTTAATTATATTATGTTTTTTTTTAAATTAGATATTTATTTAAAACTTTATGATTTTTAGCTGTGCGGGATGATTTTTATCATTTTAGACTGTTACCGCTTGTCTAAAAATGGGTAATCAGTAAACTGCTTGCTAAAATAAGCCTGCGGAAATATTGATATTAAAATGTAAAAAACACTCTAGCTTACAATTATTAGATTAACCACTTCCAACAGGAATGTTTAGTGTTAACAAGAACTTACAAGAGTCTAAGCCCAAAATAAAAGTTAACAATTAATGAATACTATTTGATTAATTGTTTTCCCATTGAGTTAAGCAGTCAACACTGCATGCACGCAATTTTTTTTAGTTTTTTTCTATTACAAATCTACAGTTTGCCGATTTGTGAGCGGCAAATGAGTTTAAGGTGTCTTTAATTATAACAATTTGTTTAAATTATCAGCAATACACAAAAATTTTTTATAATTACGAAAGATGAGATGTATAGCAATATACTATTGGGTTGCCAAATGTTAACTTCGGGTTGTATTTAAGCAAGTTTCCTGATATTTATAGCGTATAAACAGAAAAATTTTCAAATTTGAAATTTAGCGTTTTGCTTCTTTTACGCAACTACTTATTTCACTGCGTTAAAGTTTTAATTTGAAATGTAGTTTCTATACCTCCACTCCTTGTATCCATTAACTTGACAGTTATAGTTGAAGCACCCAATATGTACCCACAAGGATTATTTTAAACTAAAAAGCAACCAGGGGATCTTTTGTGTCGCATTTTTATTTTACATTAGTCTATAACTTTTTGAGGAACTTTATGAAATCTCCTCGCGAGTAGACTAAATCTGTTGCCAATTCCAACTTTCTATCCATTAGTTTAAGCGATGGCTGACTCAGAGAAACTCCTTTTGTAACTGGAATTGGAACACCAATAGATAACGCTTGATTAGCTAAGCTTTCCAGTACAGGTCTGGACACGTTAGCCGCAACTTCCATATAGTTATCAGATAAGGAATTCACAGTGCAGCATAAAAATTTTAGCTCCATATCGGATATAGCAACGCTCCCTGCAACTCTAGGTTGTCCATTCGTTGTAACAATTGCGAGCGTCAAGTCAGCACTGACGTCTGCCACGACACTGAAAACAAATTGCGGCTGAGCATCCTGGCTAGAAGGTTGAAGAAAAAATTTAATAAGAGCTGTGCCTTCCATTTTAGAAATTTTAGAATTTAAAATATTCAGAACTTGGGTAAGCATTCAGAATTTGAATTTTTGACAACCAATGAACGCAGAGCCTGTCATAATCACCAAGGAGATCTTTTTCTAATGATTGCGCCATTTTTTGCGCTGATTGGCTGCGCTGGTGGAGCCTCGTTCCGTGAAAGTTACGTGAGCAATCGTCACTTCCGCGCTCTGCCCTTCTTCGCGAATCAAAACAAACAGTAATATTTTAAGAACAAACTTAAACGATTGGATAAAAATCATTATTTATGTCAGAAAATAGAATATATTATTACAAAATATACAATATTAGATAAAATAATTTTATATAATTAATTAGATCATGTTTGTGAGTAATGGGCGAAGGGCGTCGTTATTCACCCCATATCTGGTAAACTTTCGATTGCTCACGTCACTTTCATGGAACAACGTTGAGCGCAGCCAATCAGCACAAAGAATGGCGCGATCATGAAAAAGACGTGTTCCATGAGTTTTTTAGGGTGGGACGTCTAAACGGCAGGAATATTTAGCTCCTCTGACAACCTATCCCACGGAGAAAAACGTGATCACGTGATAACTAATACCATATGACATTTTAGAGCTCTTAAAATGCCAGGGTGTTATACAATTTCTGATTATATGTTGCTGTGTTTCAGCTAAAACCAATTAATATATATAAATAAAGCTAAACTGATAAATATGTTTTGTGATAATATATTTACTACAGTGTGTTTAAATTTGACTCACAAAGTATACACTTCTTGTAGTTTGCTTCAGCGCGAGTGTCATGATTTATGTAACAAATGCATGATTTGTTATGAATTTGTTATGAATAAACACGCAGCAATTAGTCAGCCCAAAAAACAATTAAAATAAAATCTGTTTTAACAAACATTTTATATTTAAATCATAAATTTTTGGATTATTACGTTATGTTTTATTATGAAATATTGTTGTATTACATTTGTTATTAAAAATAAAGTATTTATTGGAAAAATGATCAACATGCGTCAATATAATATCCAATTTTATTTTATATGCTAACAAATAAAAGTATATTTATTTGATATTTGGCAAAAATAATAAAAAGAAACAGAAAAGAGCTTTCCAAACCAGAAAGACAGAATGCAAGGAAACTGATTAATTTAATGTAAACAGGCAGCAATTCGGAAGAATTGTTTTTTAATATGGACAAATAATGGGATCAAAAGTTGATAACTAAGATACAGTGACCAACTTTAGAAGTGTAAAAGTTAAGTTTATTTACGAGCTCGAGTTCCAATAAATTTAACTTGAGCTTGCTTGTTTTGTCGCAGGGTGTCGATAAAATCTTAAACTTTAAATTTACTCACATTAGTAATGCTTCAATGTTAATATAAATAATTTGTGTGTGGAACAAACGTGTGGAAAGTCACATAAAATTAAAATTAAAAGAAATGCATGATTTTTGCAGAGCATCGAATTTTTTATATTTCAATTTTATTGTTAATGCTTTTTTTCTTTTGAAAATTTATACAATATTCTATACTGTACAAAACCGGTGTTTGTGTCCGTGATAGCCAGTTGGCTCAAACAAGTTAGTTTTAGGTAAATAACCGAGTAATGTTGGATGATGCAAATTTACATTATATATAAAACATTAACAGTATAAGTCACTTTAAAGCGTAACACAGTGACAGTTAAAGATTTAAACATGGCAAACAAAACAGCGGAATTTATTAAAGCTCAAACATCCAATTTTCAAATTCGTAAATCTGCTTTATTTCTCTAAGAAGAGCAGTAAGCACAACAATAAAGTAAACTTGGGCCTCAAAAAAAAATATTAGTGAAAAATAAGAAACGATGCTTCTTATGCTTGTTAGAACATACTTTTTACATTTTTTTTTTTAATTTGAGTACGATTTAAACGGTGGGTTTTTTATGACGGCTAAGTGGGGGCCAGTTTTCGTGTTTTTACTCAAAATTTGTTTCAGGCCCGGATTTTGCTTTGGACACTTGAGCATCTTCGGGTGTTGGCACCACCAACGCGAGTGATACACCAAATGTGCTAATTTACGTAGATTTATTTACCAAAATTATGTTGATTTATGTAGAATACATAGTTATTTTAAGTTGATATAATAGTAAGAAGAAGAAGGAGCGATAAATATGCTCTATGATTTTATTCATGTTTCCTTAAACTCCGTGTTTACCCAAAATTAAGAAAAGTAACATTTCAAATTTAGTCATTTAACAGTCGTACTTGCGTGAACATACAATGCAAAAGTGATTTTTACCCTCTCCGTATTTTATAAAAGTTATTGTCGTTGTCGACACTTCTAATAATTTTTACAGAGATAACGTAAGAAATGTCTCGCAAGAAATTATTTTTAAAATGGTTAATTTTAATAAATTTAATTTTACATATAGGATTTGATTAAAAAAAAATTCTCGAGCTTCGCTAGAGTTTTCTTCTAAGTTGAAATCATTATTATTAAGTTGCTATTTAAATGTAAAGGGAATCTCACTAATTTAAAAATTTTGTTAAGGGTAAAACCTCCAACTGATCGCTCTGCCAAAAATTTTTGAGTGAAGAATTTTGAGATTTTTTCTGAGTTACATCAAATGGTCGGAATTTTTTAATTTTGGTTTGAGGTTGCTTTTTATTTCTAGTCATTATTTTCACGATATTTAGAATACCTTCTGGTGATTTTCAATGTGTTTACATTAGTTGTTTTCTCCAACGCTCTGGAGCTCTAGAGTAAAACCTTGATTTTTGCAGTTCTGAAACATCCGCAGCAGCTCCGAAGCTTCGCCATATTTTTATGCTAATTTCAATAATAATTGAAAAGTGATTTCCTAGATTATTTATTCAATTTTTTTAAGTTAAGTTTTTTCTTCAAACTTTAGAAATAGCCCTAAAATGCGTATAGAATAATTTAAAACATAATAACCTGTTTAAAAGCAGAGGTCCGAGCGGAGCATAGCTCCGCTTTTGGGAGCTTCGGAGCAACCCCCGGAGCTCCGGAGTTCTCTGCTGAATTTCTTAAATGAATATTTAAACAGTAATGTCTATATGATTTTAATTTTTTTTGTAAACTAAATTTTTTTGAAACTTATTTAAAACCAAAAAATAGTGTTAAAAATAGAGATACAAGCATTTTAAAAAACCTATAAATTAATTATACCACAAATAAGTTTCTTTTTAAATGCAACAATTTTCTTAAATGTCAAAAATAAAGTGTAATTAAATCATGGGTGGCGCGGGAGCGCCACGGGGCGATTTAGCCCGCGGCGCCGCCCCAACCATAATTAGAGAACGTGGGTAAATTTTGAAATTCATGTTCATCTACTTCTTCTTCTTCTTCTTCCTCTTCTTCTTCTTTTTCTTCTTCTTCTTCTTATTATTATTCTAATGCTCAATTCTTATAATCGATATTCCTTTTTCGTTACTGATTCATCAAAAATAAACATGGGCTCATAAGAAAGAAGAAGGAATTACGCAACTTTCTTAGGAAGCACTTTTTTGATTTAGGTCCTTGTTATCGATTTATTGATCAAAATAAAAAATTGAAAAATAGTCAAATAAAAAGTACAAAACGCACAATAACAGCCTTTTGGCAACAACAAGGACTGTACAGAACAGACAACGAACAGCCTCTCATAGAAACCTCTGCTAAATAAGTTATTAAGTCTGACTAAGATTCTTTTTTTAATATTAGTTTTGGGTTCCGAATATAAATATATATGCTAATCAGGGAAAAGCGCGGAGCGCTCTTTCCCTTATATTAAATGGGTTAAGTCACTGCGCGGTTAACCGTTGTTGATGCCGTCATCGAAAATCAGAAAACCTTTAATAGTTTTTTAGCCAATTAAAAATCTAAACATTTTACATAACTAAAATATTACCCATATTTTTCTGATATTAAAAACCTAAAAACTTTTGCTAAACATACCTGAATTTCATACTAATAAGCTTAATTTGCTTAACTTTTTTTTGTTTTTTTTGGGGTCCCCCAAAAATTTTTTCCTGTGGTAAATATTTGGAGCTGATTTTTTGCACGTAGATGCTAAATTGCCCCCTCACCTGAATTTTATTCTCGTATATGCTCTGTTTCCCGTAGTTAAACCTCTGTTCATGTGAAAAACGACCTTTTTTTTTCTAAGTTAAGCATTAGGTACTGGGGTACTTGTGTGACACTTTTTTTCCTTACTGAATTACATATTAAGTAACTTCATTCAGTAATACACATTCTCTTGTGGTTATTTTTTTGGTTTAAATTATAATACCTTATCGTTTTATAAAAATTACTAATTTTCAAAGGGAAGAGCGAAAGAATATCCTTACCACTAATTAGCAGCCATATGACAACAATAAAAATATTTAAAAAAATAAAATGAAATAATTCTTGGGTGACGTGTGAGCGCTTCGGGATAAAATGTTTCAATAGACGGAAATTTATCAAAATCGAAACAGAAAAAACTCTTTTTTATATGGAATACTATAAAGCTACAATCACTCCAAAAATTTAATGCGAGAAAAGACTGGTCTGGGTAACCTCATAAAATTGTATGGAACCTGGAAAAACCATTTACAATGGTGTGGTTTTGTGGTTTAAAAATAAACCATCAATCTAGAAAAATCAAGCACAAAGCAAAAGTCCAAATAAAGCTAATTTCCAAAAAAGTGGTTAAATCAGGTCTAACTAAAAAAATTTAAACAGAAGAAAAACACACTATTTTATATGGTTCTTTCAGGTTCTATACAATTTTACGGAGTTACCCGGACTTAATTTTTGTATAGTATACTGCTTAAAATTACATTGAAGTTTTGGATATCAAAATAATTGTATTCATATCATGAGGACACCATGACGTTTCTATTAAAATGAGTAAATTTTTTAATGTTTTATATCTTTAATAAATGACATTGAATTAAGTGCATTAAAAGGCGGAAATTCTAGCAAAAGACGAAACAAAGTTTCGAAAAAAAAGCCTTACATTAAATGGAATAGTATAAAGCTACATAAGTCTAAAAACTAAATGCCGGAAAAGACTGAAACAAGTCTCTTTAAAACCTGTAAATTAATAACAGATTTTGTGAAATTTTCAGAAAAACAAAACCGATTAAAAACAATACGTGTAAAAGCTTTAGTTTGCGTTTTTTAACCATTGATAAAACTTAATTCACATAAATTTCTCTCAAAGTGGATTAACTTTTTACATGAGTTAACCAGCTGTAAATACCACAGAATTAGTTAAGTCACACGTCGTCAAAACGATACAAAAAAAGTAAAACGCAAGCGTCACAGTAACCATGAAAAATTTCTCTCAAAATAAGTTATCGCATTGCGCATTAAATTTTGTAATTTGTCATTATTTTCGTATAAAGCAAAACATACCGCCATATTAACGGCTTTTTAAAATCAAATATCAAGTTTTAAGTCCGAAAAACATTCAAAAATTCAGATTTAATATAAGGCGAGTTTTTCTTTAATGCTTCTATTTATTACATAAAACAAATTAGTTGTCAATGTATTTGTTAAATTAAAAGTCGCCTTATATTAAATCTGAATTTTTCAATGTTTTCCGGACTTAAAACTTGATATTTGATTTTAAAAAGCCGTTAATATGGCGGTATGTTTTGCTTTATACGAAAATAATGACAAATTACAAAATTTAATGCGCAACGCGATAACTTATTTTGACAGAAATTTTTCATGGTTACTGTCACGCTTGCGTTTTACCTTTTTTGTATCGTTTTGACGACGTGTGACTTAACTAATGCCGTGGTATTTACAGCTGGTTAACTCATGTAAAAAGTTAATCCACTTTGAGAGAAATTTATGTGAATTAAGTTTTATCAATGGTTAAAAAACGCAAACTAAAGCTTTTACACGTATTGTTTTTATTCGGTTTTGTTTTTCTGAAAATTTCACAAAATCTGTTATTAATTTACAGGTTTTAAAGAGACTTGTTTCAGTCTTTCCTGGCATTTAGTTTTTAGACTTATGTAGCTTTATACTATTCCATTTAATATAAGGCTTTTTTTTTTGAAACTTTGTTTCGTCTTTTGCTAGAATTTTATTTAAAATGTCAATAATTTCAGGTTAAATAGTCTGGTTATGTGATTATTCTGAGTTAATTGCTACAAGACAATAGTTTTATTTGCAAGATTTTATTTTTTATTCTACGAAAATATATATTATTTTGTATTTTATTATTTGGCAAATATTACTGCAGTTTTCTTTAAGACCAATGTATAAATATAAAAAAAGGTTTTCTTTAAATTATAAAAAAATTGAAGCTGAGCTTAAACCAATCAACCAACACTTTTTGCATCAATAGCGAAAACAGTTAAATATTAAAGATTAACTACCGTATTTTAATTATTATTTATTTATTAAATTAATTAATTTGAAACAGACACAGAAAGTCAATTTCCAACGCGAAAATTCACTAATTTTTGTGTAAATAGTCGAGGTCAGACAGGTATAATTCAACCAAAATCAATTCAAGAACAAAAAATACAATTTTTAACGGCTAAAGCTTACTGGTTTTTGTATTTTTTGTGAAAATGCAGGATTGAAAAAAATCTGCGTTCCACGTTGTTTTTGTAAACGGCACATAACGCACAATTTTAATTAGTTTTTAATATTCCTCACACAATTTTACGAGGTTATCTATAACTCAACCATAATTCGATAGCAGAAAAAAATGAAGACTTTTGTTTAAAACCTTAATATTCCAGTTCAGTTTAAAAAAACCAGGTCTTAAAACAACTTGTACAGTATTATATATCGAATAAAAAATACAAAACACCAAAAGGCGCTTCAAAAATTCAACAGTAGGCTAAAGACATTAAGCTTTATATATAGTCTAAAAAATGAATGTCAAAAAAACACTGAAACAGGTTTTATAAAGGATCATGACAGTAATTTCGATGTACATAAAGGTCCCGAGAAGAATTTTAAAAAATTTGCGCACAACGTTGGTCATCGGAAAAAACAAGGAGGTAAACACTAAGGACAGCCGACTTGAGTTTTTTTAAAGTATTGTTTTTTGATATTATTAATTTTGTGTATACTGTATTGTAATCGATTCGTCCCAACTGTTAGCAAATAAAAATCAGAAAAAAAAATTCAATTTGTTTATTTTATTGTTTGATATTCAAATATTTTTTTATAATATGAATTATGTCGACAACAAATGAAATTAATTTTGTGCAGTTTATTCGATTCATATTCTATCAAGAAATGGCGCTTGCTTTAATATGGCTACATAATTCTTTACGATCACGCATCAACTAACACTCTTTGGTTGCATCAAACAATAAAATAAACAAATTGAATTTTTTTTTATGATTTTTAGTTGTGACAGTCATAGTTCTAACAGTTAAAACGAATCAATTACAATACAGTATACACAAAATTAATAATATCAAAAAGCAATACTTTCAAAAAACTCAAGTCGGCTGTCCTTAGTGTTTACCTCTTTGAATTTTCGGATGACCAACGTCGTGCGCAAATTTTTTAAATTCTTCTTGGGACCTTTATGTACATCGAGATTACTGTCGTGATCTATAATTAAAATCAGCAAATTACAATACATAACTGACATAAAAACAAAGCCAAATCAAAAATTACTAAAAAAATCGTCGCAGCGTCGGTATGAAAAAATAAGCAAAGAATGAAACATCAAACACGCTTATACGTTAGAATAAATCAAAATCAGCGTTAAAATTAGTCTGAATGTAACTATTTTAAATTATGTGTGTATATATATTTTTTTTTAGAAAAGTTGCAATTTTGTGACAATAAGAGAACACCCGAAATGGCAAGGGGGCAAACACAATTTTGGTTTTTAAGTGCTTTAATTAGGGCTTTATTTGAAACGTTGGTAGCCTAATTAGAGCACATAAACGCCCGCGTTACGGCACAAGTGGGAGGGGGCATCCCAAGTACGAACCTAATTTGTATTAAGAGCAATTCAAAATGTAGTGAAATATTTTTTACAATTTTTTTTCTATTAAGGCATTAAAATTATGCAACGTTCGTTGATACTGTTGGTTTGTTTTTTGGATTTTAATATTTGCATTATTTTATTTATCTCACTATACAGGCCAATACTGTTGTCAAATGAAATGGTTTGAAGATGCGGAAGAGATTCGTCCAGTATTTGAACAAAATTAACGGATTTGCATAAATATATGTTTTTTATGATTAGGTTTTGAATAGTCTTGTTACGTCTCAAAAACGAAAAAAAATAGTTATAAATATTTGAAGTTTCATATAGCCCGTCGACTTTTAAAATACTCAACTTAGAAAATGTTCCACCCAAAAGAGCCGCTGTAAGATTCATAAAACATTCTGCAGGACCATTGGTGGAATCCACTTTAATTTCCAACGTACGTAATCTTATATTCTGATTATCTTTAACAAACCTGAAAATTTTTTCATGCTCTTTTTTTGTTATGGAGCAGTCACTGAGACATAGTTCTTCAAGCAGAGGTAAGTGTTCGAAAATCTCCAAAAATATTGAACCCAGTGCCAACTTGAAGAAGTGAATTCTAGTAAGATTTGAAGGTAAATTAACAATACCCTAAAAAATTTTAATTAAACATTATAAGCAAATAAAACCTAGCTGATAAGATGAATTGCACTTTCATATTCACTATTTAACAATTTTTTTTACAATTTTGAGCAAAAACGGTTTAAAATTAGAATTTTTTATAAATTACTTTGACAATTATTTTCTCAAATTTACATTAAAGTACTTAATTTGAAAGAAAAAAAAACCAATTTTTTCAAATGCCCAAAAACCTATTTTTTTTCTTTCATGGCCCTAATTAGGGCATGCCCTTATTGGTTCTCTAGGAAAAAAAATCAATTTTCAAGAAAAAATTGTTTAGTCATTTTTTTGTACATAAATATTGATTATTTGAGTTTTAATAGAAGAAATCATGAATTTTGCGAATATATTAAAACTAAAAGGTGTTTATTTATTTATTTTTAATAACAAAATAATAATTTGTTTTTAAGGCTTTAATTAGAGCCATTAGGGGCTCTAACTTGGGCACATTCTAATAACGGCACGACCTAGTTAGTGCAGTAAATGGGTCTGAGCAATATATGAAGTTAAATGTTTTTCCTTTATTATTATGTTTATATTTTTTATTTTACAAAGTTAACCCAATATAATTCAATCAATAATGAATTAAACTAAAAATAAGCTTTTTCAATTTTATTTATTTTGTTTTTTATTCATTATCTATTTAAAAAAACAGGCGTAAAAACTTTCAAAGTTTTAGTTTAAAATAGGACGTTAAATAGCACTAAATGTGTGATAATTCTGCAGAAATATTTGCTATAATTCTTTAAAATAAATTAAAATCTATATCAACAGGTCTATGTCAAATATTGTACTGTTTAAATTGAACAGTAATACAAAGGCGGCTTGGCGTTTTGTGAACTCTAAACTCTCTTTTTGTTTTAATACAGTGACATAATACCCAAGCAGCAATTTGTGTGTGTGTGTGTGTGTGTGTGTGTGTGTGTGTGTGTGTGTGTGTGTGTGTGTGTGTGTGTGTGTGTGTGTGTGTGTGTGTGTGTGTGTGTGTGTGTGTGTGTGTGTGTGTGTGTGTGTGTGTGTGTGTGTGTGTGTGTGTTTGTATGTGTGTGTGTGTGCGCGTGTGTGTGTGTGTGTGTGTGTGTTTGTGTGTGTGTGTGTGTGTGTGTGCGTGTGTGCGTGCGTGTTTGTGTGTGTGTATGTATGTGTGTGCGTGTACGTGTGTATGTGTGCGTGTGTGTGTGTGTCTGTGTGTCTATGTGTCTGTGTGTCTGTGTCTATTTTGCTGTGTGTTCCCCAACTCCTCTTTAACCACCCAACGGATTAAGCTAAATGAGGTATTATTGGAAAGCTAAAAGCTTATACCGTGGGAAGTCTCCTAAGTGGGTTGGAATTTTGAAAAATTTTACACAGACCTTTTTATGTTGGACAACTCATTTTCACCAAAGGGGACCGTTTGAATTTTTTAACTAAAAAATTTAATGTCTCTAATTTGGCTAAAACTTATTGGTAAGACTTTTTAGTCAATGGAGAACCAAATATAACACTTTTATGAAAAGATCAACATGGACATCATTATACTGGACACTTATTTTTGACTAAAGAAGGAATGAACCTTTCTTCCCACTAATAAAAAAAAAAGAATTGGGCTAAATCATATATCATTAAAAAACTTATCGTTCAATGAATATCGTAAAAAGCTTGAAATGGAAAAAAATTAACACGGACATCTTTATGCCGGACAACGCATTTTCACTAATAGAAGAAGGGGCTCTCTTCCTCAAGCACAAAACCCAGTGGCGTGAATGAGATATCATTGAAAAGCTTACAGTTCGGAAAATGTCATAAAAAGGATGATAGTTTGAAAAAATGACATTGATATCCTTATGCTGGACAACGCACTTTTCCTAAAAAGGGGAGGGACCCTTCTCCTCAACTAAAAAACGAATTGATGAGGTATCATTGGAAAACATAAAGTACGGGAAATGTAATAAATGGGTTGAATATTTAAAAAGATAACATGGAGATTTTTCCGACGGACAAGGCATTTTTCTTAAAGAGGGGATAGACCTTCCTCCTCGACCACAAAAAAATTGGGCTAAATCAGATATCACTGGAAAGCTTACAGTCTGGGGACTGTCATAAAGAGGTTGAATGTTTGGAAAAAACATGGACATCATATTGCTGGACAACGCATTTTAACCAACGGGGGAAGGGACCCTTCTCCTTAAACCCAAAACGGATTGGGCTAACTGAGGTATCATTGCAAAGCTTAAAGACCGGGAAATGTCATAAAGGATTAAATATTTGAAAAAAATAGCATGGACTTTTTTATGCTGGACAAGGCATTTTTACTAAAGAAGGGATAGACTTTTCTCCTCAATCACAAAAAAGATTGGGCATTTCAGATTTTGGTATGTGTGGAGATGGAGAGCACAAAAACCATTTATCGAAATGAAGCCTAAGAAAAATTGAGTCTAAAACTCTATATTGAATATTTAATGTACAAATCTACCTATGTCTTTCATTTTAACATTTCTAAAATATTTTGTTATAATGGTTCTAATTTACCTGACACATGTTTTTAATATAAATTTGCTTATTCAGTTTAGTTTCGAAGTCTTTGAATTCTATAAAGCTTTCTTTTGTCATAAAAGGTTGTATCCAATTAATCGGCCATAACTCTATACGACGAGGTTTGGTTGTGTTATTTAAATTAGGTAATACTTCATCAGTTTTCGACACAGGATTTTCTACAGAATTATTCTGTCTAAATAGAATATTGGCTTTTATCAGTATAGAGTTTAATTTTAAAATCAAATATGATTTAAATTAAATGGAAGTGTGCAATGTACCAAAATAAAAAATAAATACGAAGATAACAAAAACGACTAAGTTTAACATGGTATTTGTTGATTTTTGGATTTATGTTTGCTCAATTTTGTTAAGTGGTATTGGTTTATACAAACAAAATAAGAAAAAAAACAAAAAAAAATATCACATATAAATGACATCAACTTATATAAAAATCCTCGTGATTTAATTTAATATAAAATTAATTACCATATGTATCTACAAAATCAGCAATGAAGTTTCACTTATTGCAAATACTATTTTTGATTTTCATATAAGTTGATGTCATTTATATGTGATATTTTTTTATATTTATTTATCAAAAAAAGACTTGCAATTTTTTTGACTTTTCTGTCGCACTAAAATCTGCATCTGGGAAGCTAACCTAGCATGTTTCTTTTACTCTCTGGGCAGTTTCCTGAACACTGGGAGGCCGCCCTAGCGCACCTGGTTGAGGTACACATACCTTACAAAGTAGCTGGGGCAGATAAGGTTTTCCCAGCATTATTGCAAGAGGATTAAACCATCTGAGCCCACTGCTGTGCAAAGTTTTTAAAGCAAGTATAGCTTTAGGCTACATACCAAAAAACATGAAGGATCGCAAAAAGAGTCTTCATATTTTAACCGGGTAAACCTAATTACTACTTGGTTAAGGTACACGTTCTGGATGTGCG
The DNA here is from genome assembly GCA_030248175.1 of Microlaimidae sp. YZB2_3. Lineage (NCBI taxonomy): Eukaryota > Metazoa > Nematoda > Chromadorea > Desmodorida > Microlaimidae > Microlaimidae sp. YZB2_3. The sequence goes on from JASAMX010028575.1 coordinate 54,256, forward strand.
CCTCCAAATTTGCCGCCAAACTTCCGCCAAATAGCCGCCAAAACGCCCCCATTTAAAAACTAAGGTTTTAACTCAGTTATATGTAATTAAATAATGTTAATCTCATATTTACATATTTGGGGCATTTTGCTCCAGCAGCATAGCTATCAATATAAAAGCTGATACCAATTTTCAGCGCGCACCGCGCATACTTTTCAGCGCAGACTAACAGGGTTTTACTCAACCTTTTTTACTCGACTTTTTTTAAGGTTAATTCTATGCGTTCCTAAGTCTAAGCGAAGCCTTAAAAACAACCTAAACTTTAAAAAATAGCTGAGTGAAGAAAGTTTAGGTTTTTTTAGGCTTTGCTTAGGCTAGTAATACGTAAACTTAACCTTTAAAAAAGTCAAGTAAAAAAAGTCGAGTAAAACCAAGTTTATATTTATAATACATTTTTGTAAACTTTAAAAATTAAAAAAATAAACTATCAATTAGTTAAAACCGTCTTATTGTAAATTTTTTTTACTTTAACGCCTTAGTTCCTAAATGGCGGCAGCTTGGCGGCGGTTTGGCGGCGGTTTGGCGGCAGTTTGGCGGCAGATTTTGCGTCGCACATCCAACACGTTAAGGTAAATAGACTACTTAGCCTAACTTCATTTATGCTTAAAACTTGTGAGCAGTTAGTCGACCGGTTCATAAGAAATGGGGCACTAAAACAGTATCAATTCCATAAAAATCAACATGCATATAAGGCGAGAAAATCGACTGAGCCAGCTCTTCACTGCTTAGTGAACCGCATTAAAAAACAGATAAACATTCTGAGTATGCTTTAAGCATAATCATTAACATTGAAGGGGTATTTGATAATGCGAACTTTAATGCAATAATAAGGTCACTAAGCGAGCATAGAGTAGAATCAACAATTATCAGGTGGATTGAAACTATGCTCAGATCTAGAATGGTGCAGATAATTTTAGAAGACTACAAAAAGTGTCATAGACCAGCAGGGCTGTGCTCAGGGAGGGGTGCTATCACCACTATTGTAGAACTTCGTAGTAGATAGCCTTCTCAACAAAATTAGTAAAACTGGAAATCATATTCAGGGATACTCAGATAATGTAACCTACCGGTTCAAGGAAAATACCTGGACATCGTAGCAAATCAGGCTCAGGCCGTTTTAGTTCAGGTAGAAGAACAGGGACTCTCAGTAAAATCTAACAAAACTGAAATGGTACTTTTTACTCCCAAAAGGAACGTGCCAATATTTCAGTAGCATAATCTATTTGGTACACAATTACAGTTGGCAACAGTAGCCAAGTGTCTGGGAGTTATCCTTGACAACAAATTGTCTTAAAATCAGAATATCCAGAACCGGAAACAAAAACGTCTTATCGCCCTCTAAAAATGTCACAGGGCTGTGGGTAAAACGTGGGGTATAACACCCAAAATTATGCATTGGATACATACCAGTGTATTTATTCCCATGCTAAAATATGCAGCGGTGGTGTAGTGGCCTAGATTAGAACTGGGCATTGCTACAAACTTGTTCGGGCAAATACAACGCTAATCATGTTTTAGCATAACCGGGACAATAAGAACAACACCCACAGCGGCTATGGAAGCATTGCTTAATCTTGCACCATTAGATATTATTATCAAAAGGGAGACAATATCAACCAGCTATAGGTTAGGTATAGCTAACCATTGGCAAACACGAGGTACGATTGAAGGGCACTCTAATATCAAGCAGTTGGCATTGAGAGAAATCCCATTGTGAAAGCTTAAGCGTGAACACATTGTCCCAGTTTTTAAGTTTGAAAAGAACTTTAAAGTTGAGTTTCCTAGTGGCTAATTGGGGCACTAACAAAGACGACTTTCAACTTCAGTCTGGCAAAATGGCTCAAAAGCAGAACAACATATTGCGACAGGAGTGCATTTTACATTTGCCATGGAAGACAATTTTTTTATTCCATTAGGCAAAAACCTGAGTTCTGGAGCTCCAGCAGTTTCCTCCCCAGATTTACGAAAAGCAGAGCTTCTCTGTGGAGATACTCTTTGGAGCTCGAAGCTCCTGTGTGCACAAACAGTGCGTGCAAAAACACTTTTAGACTTATTAAGGTCTATAAAAATTTAAATCGATGAATTTAACTTGTATAAAATACCTTTAAACGAGTTTATAGGCAAATAAAATCTAGCTGACCGTGATATTTGTAGTATTGAATCGACTATTTAACAACAAAAACATTCAAAATTTTATACTTAAGTGGATTAATAATAACGATTAGAGACTGTATTTTAATAATTATTTATTAAATTATTTAATTTGGAACCTAAATGCAAATTTTTTAAGGGCTAAAATTGTTTAATTTTTGTATATTTTATAAAAAGGTGCAATTAAAAAAAATTCTGCGTTCTTATTTGTTTAAAAAAAAGTCATTACCGCACAATTTTGAGGGAAGGGTCGCTGGTTCAAGCCCAGCTCCAAGCCCCAATTTTTGAATTTAATTGGTAAAATGGGTCTTGAAGCAAAGTCTACAGTAATATTTGCTAAATAATAAATTTACAAAAATCAAAAACTGTTACAAAAATACAAATTTAACGTCTTAAACGCGTCTGTCATATTTGTACAATATATTTCGGCGGTTTTAAATGTGTTGTTGTTGTTTTTGCATTACCTGAAACTTATCTCCCTTATGCAGATTATGCAAAGGGCAGGCTCTAAGACAAGCCAGGAGGGCCGAAAAAATTCACCCCCATGGTTGAGACTCTTCGTCCAACATTAATAACGATGTTGGTAAATGTGTTCGAACTTTTAAACGTTTTAAAAACCAAAAAAAAATCATAAAAGTTAAAATAATTAAAAAGGTTTGGAATTGATTAATACAAAAGCAGGGCGGGATTTTGAGGATCAAATATGTGCTCAGCTCAAAAGAGCTCCAAAAAACAGTACTATTGGTTTTATTCTTACAAATCCAATAGTGTTAATGAAATAAGTTCATAACTTATGAAAATGTTTATTTAAATTTGCTGAAAAATTGTTAAAATTTTACGTTTTTTAAGGATTGTAGTGGCATAGTGTATAAGTTCCACTGTTTTGACAATTGACTCACTTTATTTATAATCCTATGAACGCAAAATTACAATCAACTTCTTTTCTTCGGCTTACGAATGAGAGAAGACCACTCTACAGGAGGCTGAAGGCCAAAACCTTCCCCAAAAATGACAGGGGAGGAGTTAGGTTAGGTTTTGATTAGCTTAGGTTTTGCTTAGGCTTAGGCTTAGTTTAGACTTTGCTTAGGCTTAGGTTTTGCTTAGGCTTAGCTGAGGTTTTGCTTAGGCTTAGGTTTTGCTTAGGCTTAGGCTTAGCTTAGATTTAGCTTAGGCTTAAGGCTGGTTCATACTTATGACAAAACGTCCTCTGGATAAAGTCCAAAGGACAATTTTAGAAAAGCTAAAACGTTCTTTGGACAAGCCAAAACGTCCTTTGAACTTTGTCCTTTGAACAAAATCCAAAGGACAAAGTCCATAGGACGTTTTGACTCTGTGTTTGTCCTTTAGACAAAGTCCAAAGGACTTTTGTCCTTTGGACTTTGTCCAAAGGACGTTTTGTCATAAGTATGAACCAGCCTTTAGAGGTTTTGCTTACGCTTAGGCTTAGCTGAGGTTTTGCTTAGGCTTAGGTTTCGTTTAGGCTTACGCTTTAGGCTTGAGTTTTGCTCAGACTTCAGTTTTGCTTAGGCTTAGTTTAAGCTTAGTTTAAGCTTAGTTTAGATTTTACTTAGGCTTAGTTTAGGCTTAGCTTAATCGCTGACTTTCTTTATCGTTTTTTGGGTAGGTTTTGACCCTTCTCTTCCGGGAGAAAAAAAGTTGCCTCGGATTTTGTTATGGAACGGCGTTTAGCGTCCCGGACTCTAATCACTTGGCCAAATTGACAACTATTGTATATGAGAAAATAAGGCTTTATAAACAATAGTGTTTTTTGTAAACGTTTACAACATCGTAATTTTTACACGACTGATTTATTTGTACATAAATTTTCGCAAACAAAATTTTAAGAGACCAGAAGGTTAGGTTTTTTAAAGCACACTTCTTAAACGTACTAGTTTTTCTGTCACTTTTATTAGCGAAAAATTTTGAGTTTTAGCTGAAATGTTGTAACTGGATAGTAAAAACCTAGCTTAAACTAGACCAGAATGTTTTAAAACTTAAATTTTGTAATGAAAGTGCTAATTTAGACTATAATAGTAAAAACAAAAAAAAACAAGATAAATAAATTTGCAAATTTACATCAAAATTTTGTCGCTAAATACTGCATTTTTATTAAAATTGTAATTCATGAGAGCTCTTGAATCATGATCATCTCACAAGATTGAGCTCTGGAAAGTGCGTTCACAACTTTTTAATCGCTACTTAATTGTTTGAAAAACCGCGCAGGAATAAACCGACCATACTATTCATCATATTAAACGTTCAATCAGATCAACGCAATCCATGCTAGAGAAAGTTAATCGACACCGTATGCAAATTTTTAATAATGTGAGATTCATTATTTAAGTTTGTAAAAAATCCTATTTTTTGCATTTTGCAATCTAAACATTATTTATTAACTGGGGCCTATTTCGTGAAAAATGCTTGTAACTAATTTAGAGCTGTAAACTAATAAACGCATATTTTTCTTTTGTATTTTTAATTAAAAAGTATATTAATAAAATCGCGTTTTGAATTTTAAGAAATACATATCTGTAAATTCCGTAAATTCCACATTTACGTAGGGATATTTTTTAATTAGTAAAATAATAAGAAATTAAATGCATTTATTAATTTACAATTAGACAAACCTTTATGAAATTAAAATTAAAAGATTTATAGACTAGTTCGGAATAAGGGTTTTTTAGTGTTAGGAAGAGGGTACATAACTACTAGCGCCAATCATAAGTAGAGGGAAAATTAAGAAACAGCGAGCGACTAGTACATTTTACGGTGTAAAATATTTCAAATATTTATTGGTTTAAAATCTCGACCTCTTCTCTTCAAAATTTCTTAAATACTTTTTAAATATTGCAAAAGCAAAAGCAGTTTTTGGGGATTTTTAGTTTTTTGCCGCTTCGTAGGTACGGCGCTGCTGGCGCGCTTGTTTCCCAGTTTTTTAATGTTTCAATTACAGAAAATGCTTAATTTAAAAGTTTGGAATGGACTTTTTTAAATTAATTTTTAAGTTTTGAATAGTTTTACAAGCAAAACATTAAAAAAAACTTGTTTAAAAGCACAAATTTCATCTTTATTTTTACTAATTCGAAATCACTGTTCAGGATAATACTATTTTAGTGGTGATTTTAAACTATTGTGACGTTTAATTAAAAAACAAAAATTTATTTAGCACAAACTGATATATTACAGCACTTCAACTTAGTGAAACATACCATCGTGTAACAATTTTTATGCACTATAGGTTTAAATTTAAAAAACTAAGAAAGCTAAGATTTTTTCAAATTTTATTTTTTTCTTTTTGTACCCTCTCTCGTACAGTAAAAGACGCTTATTCCGAACTAGTCTATTGAAATTAAAAGACCCCCAGGGGCCTATTTCATAAAAATTGCTTGTGATTAATTTACAGCTGTAAATTAATAAACGCATATTTTTCTTTTGTATTTTAATTAAAAAGTATATTAATAAAATTGCGTTTAGAATTTAAAAAATTACATGTCTGTAAATTCCGTAAATTCCACAGTTACGTACGTATTTTTCAATTAATAAAATAGAAAAAAAATAAATGCGTTTATTAATTTACAATTACAAAAATCTTTATGAAATAGGCCCCAGGTTTATTTTAAATAACAAATATGTTATGTTCATCAATAGTGCGTGCGCTTGAACGTTTGCATGTTTGTGTGAAACGTTTAATTTGTCTAAGAGTCGTAATTTTAAAATATACCTTAAAACTTGAAATACGTAGTCTGCAATCGATTCTATTTTTTCTTCTGAAACAGACTTATTTAATAATGTTGACTTTTCATTTAATACAAGGTCGCTTCCCGCAACTTCAATCACCGCTTTTAACGCCTATAAAAATTTTTTAAGTTTAATTAATTAATTTTTTCAACAAAAATTAGATAAATTAAAGCCACTTACCTCGTTAATTTGCAGTATTTATTTAATCAGCTATTTAAAAAAAGCAATTCAAAACTTTAAATAAAACGGTTCGTTAATGAAGATTAAATAGCCTAAACTCACTGATTTTTTTTGTATATTTCAAATGCAAATGCTTTTGTTTAAATGCAAGTTACCTTTTTAAAATTTTCAGAAGAAGGATCTATGTCGTTGATAACTCCAAACTGTTCATTTCTATATTGATAAATTAATTTTAGAGATTTTTGAATATTTTCATAATGTTCCCGATTGTCGAGTGATTTATTAATAACTTTTGTTGCTACATTAGTCAGAATGTCCAACAAAATTTTTTGCTTGTCTTCAAAATTTTTGCTGGCCAATTTCCTACTTGGTAACACCTAAAACAATTTTAATTATTCGTTTTTAAAATTTAATTAACACATTTTAGATTTAAAGCATTTAAAAAATACCGTAAATGCATGAAAAATAAACATATTTATCCGCAACTATAATACTCGTATTTGCAAACGTATAGGAAGTTTTCTTGATTTATACATTCTTGATATAGGGTTTACATTATGTTTATTATAAGTTTCGTTTTAGTGCAAGGTGTCTATGTCGATAAAATATAATATACTGCTATATCTGCAAAACAAAAAAAGCGTATGCTTTTTTTAAAACAAAAATTTTTTCTAAATTATTTTGCGCTGTATTGTTGAATTATACTATGTTGACGTTAAAAATTAGTTTGCAGACATGAAGGGGCCAATTAAAATTATGCGGTTATGAGGTTTTTTTAAAACAAATAAGAACACAGAATTTTTTTAATTTCACCTTTTTAGAAAATATACAAAAATTAACCAATTTTAGCCCTTTAAATTTCGCATTTGGGTTTCAAATTGAGTAATTTGATAAATAATTGTTTAAATACGGGTTTTGATCCTTTATTATTAAACCGCTTTCGTTTAAAATTTTGAATGGTTTTGTTGTTAAATATTCTATTAAATACTGCAGTTATCGAGGTCAGCTAGATTTTATTTGCCTATAGTTAGTTTTATCTAAATAAAATAAAACGAACATAAACCTCAATGATTTGTTTCGCAGGTTCCAATGAGTTCCAACGTAAAACAGTGTGATTTAATCGGCCATGATCTTTACTTACTGCGTGATCACATAATGCGCAAACGAGCGTAGGACATTTGCTGCACCACAAGATTTCTTTTGTATTCTTCCTTTCCTTGCCAAGCAAACCATAAACCAGAAACCTTTTTCGTGTCATGCGACATTCATTTCTTTCTTCCTTCCTTTTGTGGACCAAATTTCCCCATACAAAAGCAAGATTCCCCTATTTTGAATAAAAAAGGCGAAAACCAAAAAAAAAAAAATGACCGAAAAAAACGAAGCGCAGGAAAAAAAAAAAAAAAAATCAAAGAAAGTCTTTTTTATTGTTTACCGTTTGGAAACGAACTATCTAAGGCAGAAAAATTCCTTCAAAAAAAAAAAAAAAGAAAACAACAACCTACACCAACATCAAGAGCAAATTCTTCCTGCTAGCTCTCCCCTACCCCAAGAGAGAATAAATCAACAAGAGATACAATAAAACACAAACACTAAAACACTAACAAATAATAGAAACACAACATATAAGAATAAGAACAATTATGCAAGAAAAAAAAGAAGACACAAAAAGAACACACACACATACAAAAAAACACAAAAAAAAAAAAAAATAATAAATAAAAAACCCTATGAATGAATGAATGAATGAAAAATGTTTATTGTACACGTTACATTAGTAACAAATAAGTACAATGTTTAAAAAATATATGAATCTAAAGGGTATCACAATATCAAAAATGAATATTATCAAATATTAACAGAAACCGAGAGAAAAAAATATGTAAATAAGTTTAGTCAATGTAACGGTTGCAAAGGTTTCTAAAAATTTAAAGATTCACCAAGGTGAAATTTAAATTAAAAACACAAAACAGGTATTATAAAATTCATATAAGATGGCTATTTAAACGTTTAGTAAATATAGCAAGTGATTTTGATAAAACAATACTAGCAGGCAAAGAATTCCAGACATTGATTACGCGATTTACAAAAAAATATTTTGCTGCGTCAAGTTTATATTTTGAACCCACAATTTTAACCCCGTTACCTCTAGTGCGAGTATCTTTATTTACAACAAAAAAAGTTTTTGGTTCAATATCTACTAATCCATTTATTATTTTGAAACACATCTTTAAGTCTGTTTTTAATCGGCGAGTTTCTAGTTTTTCCAGACCTAAATCTGCTATTCTAGCCTCATAATCAACGTTTGGAAAAGAGCATCTTAAGTATAACCTTTTTGTAAATGTTTTTTGTACATTTTCAATGCAATTGATGTCTTTTTGATAAAACGGTGACCAAACATAGGATTCAAATTCGACAAGTGGGCGAATGTAAAATTTGTAGGCTTTAAGCAGCAATGCCATATTTTTTGTATTAAAACATCGAAAGAGAATACCTATTCTGTTTAAAGCTTTTGCCGAGATTTCTGAACAGTATATAGAGAATTTAAGATCTTTTGATATTGTAATTCCTAAATCCTTTACGACAGAAGTTGATTTAATATTTATATTATCAAGAGTGTAATTAGCATCAGAATTATTTGCTCCAACTGCCAAAACACTGCATTTTTCAATGGCAACGTTAAGTTGCCAGTCAGAAGACCAATTGCAAAAATTATTTAACGAAAGTTGGAAATCATTTTTTTGTAAAAAGTTTTCATAAGCTATATACATTTTGGCGTCGTCAGCAAATAATTTAATGTTTGAATCAGGCCCTAAAGATTCTGGCAAATCATTTATGTACAAAATAAATAAAAGAGGTCCCAGCACGCTTCCTTGAGGTACGCCGCTGCTAACATATGCAAAATCAGAATAAAAATAATTTTCCTCGTTACTTAAGCAAAATTTGTCTTTATCAATAATTACACGTTGACGTCTTAAAGATAAAAAATCCTGAAGCCAGTTAAAAAGTTCATAACCGATTCCGTAAGCTTTTAATTTGTGCAATAGTTTTGGATGACTAACTGTGTCGAAGGCTTTTGAAAAATCAATATACATAACGTCTACCAATTTTTTAGCCTCCAAAGCAGTTATCCAATCCATAAGTGTGGCTAGTAATTGCAAACCTACAGACCTTCCTGAAAGAAATCCATACTGTTCTTTTGTTATTAGGTTATTTTTTCGTAAATAATCTAGTATAGTATCAAATATAATACTTTCGATAGTTTTGCAACATATTGATGTTAAAGAAATACCTCTATAATTTTCTTTTAAACTAGCAATATTTTTTTAAAAATGGGACGAATAAAAGCATCTTTCCAAACTAAAGGAACTTTTCCAGTTTGCATAGATAGTTCGAAGATGCGCGCTAAAGGACAGGCTAAGATATCACTAAGTTCAGATAAATAATAGGAAGGAATGTCATCAGGTGTTTTGGAAAATTTTTTCGGAAGGCCTTTTAATTTTTTGGCAACTTCCGACACAGGAAACAAGACGTTGTATAAACCTATGTTTTCAGGGACTCGAGTTGGAAAATACGGCAATATATTGTTGTCTTTAGTGAAAACGCTACAAAAATAATCATTAAATAATTGACATTTTTCTTGGGAATCAAGGCAAAAACTACCATCTGACCTTTTAATCGGTCCAATTATGGTTGAACCATTTTTAAACTTTTTGCTGGCTTGCTTGTAAAATCTACAAATGTCCCCACTACCTAAGGTTTCAGCTTCTATTTTTTCATGAAACGCATTTAAAGCATGCTTGTATCGTTTAGCACAAGCTTTATAATCAGTTTTAGCAAATTCTGAAATTTTTGATAACCGATAAAGTTTTTTCTTTTTCCTTGCTAGATCTAATATATGACGCGGATAACGAAACTTTTTGTCAGAAATAATTTTTGTAGGAACAAAAGTGGCAATACATTTTTTATTAATACTAACAAATTTGCTATATAAATCATTAACGTTATTTGACTCAGCTATAATTCTTCCCAATTTACAGAATTTAGAAAATTTCGAATTTTAGAATAATCGGCAGAACGAAAATCGCGAATGACTCGTTTGTTATTTGTTTTATTTGAAACAGAAAAGTTAACGCGAAATAAAATTGAAATATGGTCACACGTATATGAAAATGGTTCATCAGATTGTATATCGCATAGTATGTCAGTTTGATTTGAAAATAGTAAATCTAATATATTACCACTGTTATGGGTTTTAAAATGGACAAATTGAAAAAGTCCACACTCGCTTATAGAATTAAAAAATATTTCATGCAAAACGTCGTTATTTGTAACTGAAGGAATACTCCAGTCAATATTTGGAAAGTTATAGTCCCCAATAATAATACACGGATAATTCAAAGAAACCAAACTGAGATTTAATTCAGAAAGGAGAAGAATTTTTTCAATTTCGTCATCGCGAGAAGCATAACTAGGCGTACGGTATTGACAGACAACT
>JASAMX010028576.1:0-19291 GCA_030248175.1 Microlaimidae sp. YZB2_3
AGATGAACGTGGAGGAGCAGACCCGAAGCGGCAAGAGGCTTTGCCGCCTCTGCGATCAGGAGGTGAGCCCGGAGCAGCTGAGTGACCACGTACTCACCCACGTCCCAATCAAGCCCTACGGCTGCTCCGTGTGCCAGTATCGCAGCAGCGACTACCAACAGCTTCGAGCCCACATGTGGAAGCACAAACTTATCGGCGGGGACCGAGTAAAGGCCAGTATCACCGAGAACTCGGAAAACATCAGCAATCTCAAGGCAGAGTACATGATCACTTGCTTTGGAAAGGCGGCGTAGCACCACGGTAATGCTCCTACCTTTTTCGCTATACCATCAAAGTACGGGTGCCTATAGAACAATAAATACATTCGCAGCAAACAATTTTCTTAAATAGAATTTTTAAAATAGCACAAGACCGTTTGCTTTTCGAAAATATGTACCGCGCGATGTTAAGATCTGTTTAAATTTACAAAATACCCTATTAAAACGACATTGCAGTTGGAGAAAAGTATTAAAATAGTTTTTTCCAACATATATTTCAGAAATATTTTTATATATTCCATTACACAATACACTTTTATAGTCAAAAAATCCTCCATTTTTCCTTAAAACCAGTATTGTTTTATACAAGACGAATTAATTCATTGAGCTATTGGTGCCTGGGACTTTTTTGACTCATTACGCAAACATTTACCGAAATTATTTTTTCATCTTAGCTAAATAATTTTTATACGATGGTTTTAAATAAACATTTATAAGTTTAAACTAAGTATAGTGTAAACGAATTAACTACATATATTTTAAAAAATTAAATCCGTTGAAATATGATTAGAAAATTTCGATCATGAAAACGTAATCTGACGGTAAATTTTTGTCTAATAAGAGTGTAGAGTTTACGAAATTTTTAACCTGGAGCCTTGTCGTACAGTGGACCGGAATTTTATTTATCAATAGTGAATGTTATTTTATTTAGAAACTATACGATGCGCTCAAAACTAAATTTTTCAGGCCAACTGATGTTTTTGGTTGACACAACTAACTTTTAGTAGAATATCTACTCAAAATTTTTTAGTTTAAATTTCTGTTAATTTACTTTATTTGAGCAATTTACTTGTTAAGCCTGATAAAATTTTATCCTAGTTCCAAAAGGCATCTTATAGGTTCTAGAAAAGAGAATAATTTATTTTAAACGTCTAGTCAGTTAATATTGATTTAACAGTGTGTCTGGAACGCGTCTGATATTAAAATAAAATGAAAATCGGATTAAGTATTATTATTTTATTAAATTTTTGAAATCAAAAATGAATAATTTAATTAAATTTTTTTCTGGTTTGTCGAGCAACTTTCATTATAAAACTTGTTTAGTGAAAAACGTATGTTATTTGGAACTATAAAGTGTGTTCTAAAAATGCTCTAATCGGATTTTTAATGAACGCTGCTTGACACACCAAACAAATTTTTTTTATTAATTTATCAACCTTTGATGTTAGTAAATAAAATCCACACTTAGTATAGTTGTTGTTTTGTTCAAAATCAAACAATTTACAATTTATTTAATATATGAGGCGCTTTTTTTAAATACTGATATATCGTTTCATTATAACTTTTTGTCACTTTTTAGTTGGCATTTTGAGGGTTACAAGAGACGTTACAAAAGACTTGTATTTGTATTTTATTTAAGTAGGTGATTGTGGTGTTCCTAATTAATCAATTGCTAAAAATTGACAAAAAGTTTTAACTTTTCTAGTGGTTTAGTGTAACTTGAAGCATTCTTGTCTTGTGTAAATTAAATTTCCAATAGTCTTGTGCTTTTTGGTCAAAGAACAAGGCAAAAATAAGTGGCGTTAAAAGATGGCATATATAATTTTTTTGTTTCAGACAAATAAACCTGTGTCGTAGATAAAATTTAGGCAAATTTTGTACTTTATAACTTTATAAAAATAAATTCTTAAAACCATTTTAAAAGCTTCGTAAAAATTACTTATTAGCTCACCTGGTCGAAAATATCCGTTTTCTTGGAAATTATCTAAAATTCGTGTACTTTGAATATTAAAATTAAAATTAAAATTAAAATTTAGTTACATAAACGTTAATTATTAACAACGTTCTGAAATATTTATTACAATAATAAGTTTAGTTAAAAACAGTTTAAAATAGTTTCTTATCAACTTTTAATCTCCGATAAAAGCATTTAATTTGGTATAATATTTTCATAGTTTTCATTTATTGAATTTTTTCAAACAAAAAATTAAATCCCGTAATAACAGTTTTATTGATTTAATTCTATAATAAAATTAATGAAACTTTTTAAAACCTTAAGTTTTTAGCTTAAAAGTTAATATTAGAGTTCAATTTTTTGTGGGACGTAAAGTGGTACTTTATATTATTTTATTCCGTTAAAGTTTTACTTAGACTGGGGACATAAATCTTGGATCCATCAAACAAAAATTTATTATATATCCCATTTTTTGTGATTTGTATTTCGTGGGGTTACTCCTGCGAAATATTCTTCTTAAGCGTTACTCTTCTATGCTAAAAACACGTGTATATTTCTATTATTATTTGTTGTTTACTGCGATTTGTATGATGTAAAGATTATGTTTTATGCGTTGATTTTAATTGTGATTAGAATACAAGAAATAACTCGTATATACATGCATTATAAATTATTTTTATGCCTAAGTATTGTACACAGTACTAAATTTACGAATATTTTTACTTGTTTATTTATAAAAACTATTAATTTTATGTTAAATTGATATAAATAAATTAAAAAAAAACAAATTTTAATAGCGCTTTTTTAAATGACTCGAAAAAAGTTTAAAATTTAAATGACATGTACTTTAACATTTTTTAATAGTTTTTACTCATATAATTTAACACTTCATTGTGGTTTTCTGTGTCATGATACGTTCTGGTATTAATAAACATTCGATTTACTACTTGGTGGCATAATTATTATATTTAGAGCAGCATGCTTTTTGTGATATTGGTGGTATACTTCGGTGTTTTCTTTCATTAAGTCTGTGTTGCATAATGGCAGTTTTTGTTGTTCTAACGATGCATCACATTTTATTAAAAATATATTTAATTAAAACAATTTTATTTTATTCGATTTTAATACAGAACTGACGTACAAAATAGAATTATTTGTTTAAAAAACCCAAAACCGAAATTGTGATGCATTGCTTCAAAAATGTTAATTTCTCAGTGCCGTAAAAGTATTTCCGTATTTTTCCAAATACATTCCACTTTTGATATTTGTATTTATATAAATAAATATTTATAAATTTTAGAGTTTAAGAGGCAAAAATTAAAATTATCACATAGTTGTCACTTTAATTTTTGATAAGCGAAGTAATTCAAACATTAAATCTGATAGGATTGTTTTTTGTATAGTATGATCAAGAGTTATCAGTAACATTAGATGTTTGTTATATTGCATATAAATCTTAATTTTGATTAACTATGATAAATTTAGGCATAATCCGTCAATAGTGATTGAAATTGTTTGTTTTTTTATATTAATCCAAAGTTTAAAATTTTACTGTTTCAGCCGCATATTGTTGTGTGTACACAGTTAAAGAGTAACTAAAAATTATATATTTGTCGACTTTAAACATAAATGTTTTATTTTTCCGAAAATTGTATAGAACTTTGTTTTCTTTCTTTTCTTAAATCAGCTATTCCTGTTAATGTTTTACTATTGTACTATTTGTGAATTTGTTTGTTGTGTTTCAAAAATACTGTTAATGGTAACCAAAGGCTTTTTAGCGTTTTTTCAAATTCAATAAATGTAATTTAAAAAACCGTTGTTCATTTTAATAGCGTTTTATATTGTAAAACAAAGTATTAATCAAGCAAATTACAATTAATCCTTCCGTGAGCATGCGTAGGAATATTAAAATATCAAGCATACATAAAAAATGTATCTTTGTTTTATAAATTTAATTATAAGTTTTAAACCACAAGAGTAAATTTGACCTCCCCCCGGAGGGTCAAATTTGTTTCAAAGCAATGCACGGCAAGAAAATAAATTATACTAGGAATACATTTTTTTGTTGTTTTTTTGAAAATATTAAATATATTGAGTGAGTTTACCCGGATAATTAAATTTTAATTTGCAGAATCTAAAAACCAAAAAAGATGTGAAAACAGAAATATGGCAAACAAAATCTAGCTGACCGCGGTATTTGCAGTATTGAATCGACTATTTAGCAACAAAAACATTCAAAGTTTTCCACTAAAGCAGGTTAATAACTAAGATTAAAAACTATATTTTAATAATTATTTATCGAATTATTTATTTGTAACCTAAATGTAAATTTTTCAAGGGCTAGAGTTGGTTAATTTTAGTATATTTTGTGAAAAGGTTGAATTTAAAAAAAATTTCGCGTTCTTATTTGTTTTTTTTTAAAACGTCATTACCGCACAATTTTAATTGGTCCCCTCATGTCTGCATTCTAATTTTCAGCGTCAGCCAGATATAATTCAACCTTAGTATGAATAATAATATTCCTTGTAGCTCCGAGCTCCAGAGCGGAGCTCTGTTTTTAGGAGTTTCGGAGCTATCCCTGGAGAGCTCCAAAGCTTTAAAAGCTTTATAAGTTTTAAGAACTCTGCCCTATTTTAATATCAATTTTGTGAATAATAAAAAAAATTACGCAATAAAATACAATGCATTTCATCAAATTTTTTTTGCAAAACAATTTTTTTCACATCTTATTAAAAACATTAAAATTATTTTTAACAATGCGAATAAAATAATTTAAAACATATTTCAAGCATCAATAAGCATGAAATCGCTCATTTAAGGGGTGTGGCTCCGAAGGTTCCTCTGTTTTAAATGCCGGAGCTCGGAATCATTATGCTAAAGAGAATTTAAAGTTGTAGAGATAAAACTGATTTATATTATGAGTGTTTTAAAATTATATATGGCTTAAACAATCTGCAAGTCAATGATTTTTTAATTTGCAAATAGGGTAGTTATACCTTGGAATAATTTATCTCGTCTTAAGTTACTGCTGCATCATTAAACTCATTTAAAAACAAGTTAGAAAATGACTTAAATAACTCATTTAAAAACAAGTTAGAAAATGACTTAAATAAAAGCTCTTTCGAGCCTTTAGAGTCATTTAGATAGATTCAAATACCTACGTTAGTATTTTGTTGGAATTAGGTTTATGCTGACGGCAATTAATTAGCAAATTAGATTTTGTTAAAATAAAACAATACGCAATGATGATGCAACAGAGTTGATTGATAGTTCTGTTATCTAATCATAGAATAGAATAAAAAATAAAGTTTATTCACAAGATGATATACATATTATAATATGTTAAAACACTTATTGTGAATATGAAGAAAAAAATACACAATAAAAAACACAAAACCCAAAAATTTGTAGCATAAAAAAATGTAAATGTCAGAAAAATAGCAAAACAGTTAGCACGAGGTTAATAAAGTGAAAAAAAGGTTATCAATTATTATATTAAATAAAGATGAACAAAAATTAGAACACACAAAACCTAAAGATTTCTAGCATAAAAAATATTTTGTAGCCATAAATAAAAAACTCCAATACCCATATCAAAAAAGTTAAAGGTGTGGTACAAAATTAAAATTTTTATCTCAAATTTTTGTAATTTTAAGGATTAAAACCCTATTTATATTTAACCTTTGTTATTAAAATATAACTTGAATAGTTCAAGAAATATTACTTTCTTAAAATAGCCAAAAGATTTTAAGGGCATTCTGTATTATTTAAATAATGTCTCATCCATAACGCCTTAATATAAAATTTATAATAAAAAAATTTAGTAATTTAAATTTCATTTAAATTTTATTTTAAATGCAAAACATTTTATGAAAATTCTTATTTTGTTTCTATTGAGTATATTTTATCGAAACAAAAAATTTTATAATCTAAATATTCGTATTTTAAAGTTTATTTGAGAGTTTACATAAAGCAGTTCTAAGGTGCTGTTTCATAAATTTTACGAGCATGGAAAGTTAATCCTTTCCTATTCTTATCACAACTCAGAGACGAAGAGCAAATGGCGTCTCAGATTTAGGGAGGGGCATAGCGGAACAGCAGCAGCTATTTAACATTCAGCTGTGGTCACGCGTTCCTCTTACCACGTTTTATCAACAATTCTTGGTTCAAACAATCGCAAAGGGTTAAATAAAAAATGAAAAGGTAGGGTAACTGACTTACATTTGGCTACACACTGTTATTTTTGTTTTACAGTTATAAAATTAACTGCGTTGGCTAGATTGATCGTCATGTCATCTATCTAACCATATACAGTTTATTTCATAAATTTGTGCATTGTAAAAATTACAACCAATGGCCAAAATTGAGAATGACTAAATTAAGTCAGTTACCCTAATTGTTGCAGGTTTTTCCACTAAAAATTATTATCTAGAAACAAAAAATGCTAAAATTTACAATCAAGCTGTAAAAATAACCCTAAGGATACGTCCGTTTTTTAAAAAATACTTTTATAAAAAAGTTTTTTGTTTTAGGGAATAAACTTTTTAATCATAGAATGTCCTATAAGTTTTTTTAGTAGTTTGAAAGGTCGTACGTAATCTTTTTAACTGTTAAAGGCCTCAAAATATTTCGGTGAAAAAAATTATAATGTTGTTTGGAAAAATATTAAAAAATTTTCAGTTCTAACCATCGAAATCAAAAAACAAAAATTTCCACTCTGTACCGCAACTTTAACAGATAGACGGAAAATAATGTGTCAAACGATAAATTTTCCGTAAGAAACAATTTGCATACGGTGTCCTTTAAATTGCATAAACATGAAATCGCACGCGGCTAAATTAATCCTTCATTTTGATGAATATACTAATACTTTCAGTATTTTTGTGGTTTTTCAACCAAAGAAGTAAGTTGATTCAATGGTTGTGAACGCACTTTCCAGATTTTAATAACGCTTACGTGAGATTCAATGATCATCGGTTTGGCTGATCCATAAGTAAAATGTACCAATTAAACAGCTTTATAAAACGAAAAGTATACAAGGAAATCACATGAGAATAAGTCACATAATTTTAGTATAAACTAATGTGCACATAACATGAAAGTAAAAGAACCATAAATCCTATTTAATTATACAATAAATCGAACACCCAAACCTCATTTTGGGGTCATATTTTTAGGTATTAAACCTTTCGTAGACTTTATAAGCCTTTACACTGAAAAACGAATTTTTGACAGGTACAATTTATCTCAAGAAAATTTTCGGATTAACAAACAAAATTGAAAATTATGTTTTAACATTGCTAAAAATTTGACAAACAAATGGTTACAAAATAAATCAAACTACCAAACTTAAAACATGTGTGACTTAACGTTTGTTTTTTACTGTTTCTGGGATTTGACACCAAGAGCCGGTCCACTAAACGCGTGTTAACAACGTTTTCTATAAGCACAATGTTTAAAACCTTTGATAATATTTTAATTTTCCTATTTTTCCAAAAAAAATTGTTGTTCTTGTTAAATTGGAACAAACTGACATTTTATTAACTTTATGCATATTTGTTTTTAATACAAGTTTGCATGACGTTAACCTCTAGTTAAAAATTAAAAAGTTCTTAAAAGTTTATTTATTTCGCATGAAACAGTAAAATTGTACGCAAGGTCGAGGTTACTAAGCACTAACTGCGCAATTAAATACTACATAATATAACAATATTAACAACAATATTATCGCAAGGCAGCGCGTCTCAGTCGGGACTCGATCTGAAAAGACTTCAGTATGCAAGACGCAAGATCTGCCACTGCGTCACAGGGGATCACAAAACTAACTATTGTTAAAGTTTTATTAGAACAAGCCAATAAAAGTGTGTAATAAAACCAAAAATATGCATGAAGTTAAAAAAATACCCTATTTGAAAAAAGGAATAAAAATTTGTTACAAAAATATAAAACAATATTCAGTTTTAAACAACGTGCTAACATAACACGTAGTTACCTAACACGTGTTTAAGAAATTTAGTCCTTGGAGGCAAAGGAATCGGAGTGTAAAACTTGATAACCTTAAACCCTTTTTTTCAGCTGTGCTGACAACTCCAAAGATCCGATACTGTGTACCGAACAGATTCCGTGCGCTGTTTCATAAATGTTACGAACATTTAATTCTTTGTAGATATTTACAAAGAAAAAAAAAGGAAATTCAAAAAAAAAAAAAAAAGACTCCCCCAGGTGTTGAAGAATTTGTGGCTCTAAAAATAATTGTGCTGTTGATAAACAATAGTTTTTTTCAAAGTTTTTTTAAAAAGTTATAAAAACTTTTAGTCAACTGTAGTCTTCAAAAATTGAAATTTACTGCTGTAAAATGCCTAATTTTGAATTAAAACATTGTTTTTACCTACTTTGTTTCGAAATATTTAATTTATATTGCAAGTCATGGGGTCACCCAGGCGTAATTTACTTACGTTTACCATTTTTTCAGGAAAAAAGCAGCGGTTCATTCGCATGGGAAAGAACGTGGCTTTAAGAAAACTGCGTGTACAAAAAATTTAAATATTAAATTCAATCTCGATAAAGATTGAAATTTTTGTTGTAGCATAACCCTTTGGAATTCATTCCGCTGGAAATCCGCAGAAGGTATTCCGCGCCAGTGCTACACTGTGTTAAACTCCGCGTTTGCGATCTCCCCCATGCGAAATTTAACCCAGAGCAGCACTGGCGCGAAATAACTTCTGCGGATTTGCAGCGGTTTTTAAACGAAAAAATTTCAAAGGGTTAAACTCGACAATTAAGGTATATGCATGGTATAGTCACGAAAAATACATTTAGTAGGGTATAAAGAAATTCAGTTACAAGTTGGAATTAAGAAAACAGTCATACCAATTATAGTTATGAAGATAGGCAGGTAAAAAACGCACGTGAGATACAAAGCACGCTTTCTAACAGGAATGAATATTTGTGTTGTGTGGTTCTCTTTGTGTGAATCAGTTTTATGTTTGCCCTGTTACTAAAAAGAATTGAGTTTTTAGTTAATTTAAGATTTTATTAAATGCTTAAAGCGCATGACACTTTAGCGAAAACAAACAGCACCTTTTAAAAACATACAAAATGCACAATAATAATAATAACAAATACATAAATATATAAAAACATTAGAAAACTGTACATTTTTAGAAACCTTCGTATTATTTGGATTGCAATGCAGAATTTGTTTTCTATTTTGTAGAACTCTAAAAATACAAATTATGCGGAGTGTTTTAAATTAAAATATGAATTAATAAAAGCTATTAAAATTAAAAAAATGAAATCATCATCCACTGAAATGAAGTTTTTTTGCGTCCAACCACAAAGCAAACGGTTTTAGATAAGACTGAAAGATGTATTTTGACTGGATGTCCGTCCACAATTAAACTTTTGCTCAAGAAGAAATGTGGATTTCTCGTACCACTTAACTAAAAGATGTAGGATATATATTATTCTTAATATATAATATAAAATTTATGCAAAACGTTGACAGTTTTGATATTCGAAATGGCAAAAGCTGATAATAGTTAGAAATTAAAATATAAAAAGATAACATTCAAGCAATAAAATATAACACAAATAGTATAATAACATTCAATGCAAACGTTAGATCTTAATTATATGAATTGCTAGTGTTTTGTTGAATAATTTACAGAAATTTTAAAAAAGTCTTTCATGAGAAAAGGTTTTACTTTTGCGACAAAAAACTAAAAATTTTACACATTATTAAAATTTTTTGAAGGAAAAAACTGGGTTTTATCATGGTTTCCTATGTATTCGATCACGCTTTACAAAGTTTTTTACTTGATAAAAATTGTGTTTTGAATTATAAAAAAGTTCATTTTTAACAACCTGATACACAAAAATCCAACTTTTCTACTAAACCAACTCAAATGTAGTTTTATGTTTACTAAATCAAGTTAAAATCACTATTATAATATTACCATACAGATTCAAAATCATAACATATTTAATAAAAAAATCAACTCGATTAAAACTGGCTTTTATTAGAAAAACCATAAAAATATTAGAGCTACATTTAGCCTGTAGGGCTAAAATTTTGGTATTGGATTATAAATGTGAAACTTCTTTATGTTTATTTTGTTTTCTTGAGTAGCCAACTTTACAGAGTTTAAAGTACATAAGAATAACAGTCATTTTGCACGCAAAAATGAATAAAACATTTTGGATAAAGTATTTTTGCAGAACATTTTTATTTATTTAGTTATAGTTTAGTTATTTTTTATTGATTTTGCTATATCAAAACATATTGTGCACTTGGCAGTATAAAGAACTTGGAAAACATCTTAGTTAAATTTTGTTTCGGGTTCAGTTCATTTTGTTTTCAGTTTTTTTAGTTTAAAATTGTTTAATTATATACAAGGAAATTATAAATTGTTAAATGGAAACAATTTTAAACTTTTATTTTTATATTATATGAAAAAAAACAACAAAATTCCGGAAATAAATAATATTTGCAAAAACAGTTTTTTATAGACTATAGTCTGTACAAAAATGATGCGTATGGCGACAAAATTCGAACTTTGAAATGTTATATATCCATAACAAAGGTTTGAATATGTGCGGGACATATATGGGACCTTTGTTATGGATATGGGTTGCCCACGACTCGCTCCCGCCGACTCGCTCCCGGCCCAACTCGCTCCCAGCCCAACTCGCTCCCAGCCCAACTCGCTCCCGCCGACTCGCTCCCAGCCCAACTCGCTCCCAGCCCGACTCGCTCCCAGCCCGACTCGCTCCCGTTTAAAACTGTGAGCGAGTTGGGCCGGAAGCGAGTCGGCGGGAGCGAGTCGGGCCATACCGATATGGGAGCATAGCTCAGACTATTGGCTATCTTTTGAAAAGGTTATAAAAAATTTTCGATGACGTCATCACTACAGAAGATGCGGTGAAAAAACCTGGTCCCAAAAAAAACAAAACATTTTTATTAGCACGAGATAAGATGCTGTTGGTAAACGAAACGAAAAGAAACGCCCTTGGTATGCTGTTAAATAATACTTTTCTTTTTTTTTCTGAAAAGAGAAGAGTTTTTTTCTAAAATTTTGAGTCAAATCGGCTCGCTCAAATTTTTTATAATGCGTTGAATGCGCGCGGTTTTCGCGATTTTTCGCGAATTTTTTCCACGCTAATACACTGTCCAAATTATTTATTTTGTTTTGCTTCCTGCTTGAAGTGTGTAAGATATTGATCATATTGTTATATATTAAATGTCCGCCAATTTATTCCTTACTTTTGACCTAAAATTTTTTTTGGGAGGTTGACCCGCCACGGGCTAAGGGGGCCAAACACGTATGCCGAATTTTTTTTTCAATTTTTTTTTCAAAACCATCAAAAATGTAAAATTTATCATATATGACAAATTTTGATGTATTGTTTCTGTAAAAAACCCTAATATTAAGCTTACAATAAGCTGTCAAAATGACGAATTTTAAATGTGGAAGGATTCTAAACCCGTATGCTATCAGCAGCAAACATTTAAATTAAAAACTTCTCAAAAAATTAGCCTTAAAAGTGTATTTTTTTCGAATTTCCAGGTTATTTTGTTAGAAAAACATATTTTCAAAGTTAAAATCGTACTACAAAATTGCCAAATATAGCACATAAAAATGTTCTTTTTTAAGTGTTTTCTTACTTGAAAACATGTTTCCCTGTTTGTCAACACAAAAACAAATTTCTAATAACTATGTTTCTCAACTTTTGCCAATATCGCAATATAATTTTTTTAAATTAATGCTATTTTTTGTGTAAAAACGTTTGAATCAACGATTTGGTCTGAATTGCGTCTTTAATTGCGGAAGATCCAATAAAAATCATCAATTAAGACGTAATAACAAAAATTTGCATGATGTAAGGAAGTATTTTGGTATTTTAACGAAAATTTATGTTGCGTTTTTATGGGGTTATTTAGACCATTTTCTAATATTTTAAATCAAAATAAATTAAAAAAATTAAAACTAATCTTTTAAAGTTTATTATTCTTGTAAAACTTTTTAATTGAAAGGTCTGCTGCTGCCAGCATAGGGCTTGGAATCCTTCCAAATTTCAAATTCGTCATTTTTGACAGCTTATTGTAAGCTTAATATTAGGTTTTTTTACACAAACGATATATGCTCCCATATATGTCCCGCACATATTCTAACCTCCGTTATGGATATATAACATTTCAAAGTTCGAGTTTTGTCGCCAGTCCGCATCATTTTTGTATATAGTTCTGAATAAGCGTCCTTTTTTGTACGAGAGAGGGTACAAAAAGAAAACCAAAGAACCTCCAAATCATAAAAATTTTTAACTACAATGGTGAAAACCATGTCCGTTTACAGAGGCTAAGTAACATTTTCATACATAACAGAGATTCCACACAAACTGACCAGATAAAAAACAGATCAAATGGCACAACGGAATATTGATATTTGCATAACATTTAATATACATAATGAAATGATAACCTACATAATCTAGTAACTAAATAGTAACTAGACAGATCAAAAGTTCCTTGATATAATAAGTTGATTAGTCACACATTTGATCACATTTATTATGAAGACCAAAACGCATATACACAATCACTATGTGCATTTCCATAAGCAAACTGCTAAGTTTCCACCAGAATAAAGAGGTATAACAAACTGCCTTTAAGTAAAGATTTAACGCAAACTGTTCACTATAAATAAACTAACATTTTTATCTTTTTCTTCGAATTCATTAATAAATCGTTAATTCTAATCAAGAATATATAACAAAGAAAAATGTTCGACTGTACACTAAATTTTGACCAAAATTTTTACGAGAAAAGTCGCACTTTTTGGATTTCATATGCGACTCGCCGAAATCTGCAACTTTCTGCTCGTTTTCCCGCGCTGCGATTTTGACGCGGTCTTAGTTTTCTCGCCATTTGGGGACTGCAATTACTTCGTCTATTTGCTTATTTGCACTGCAAGTCTGGCTGCACAACAAAAAAAAAAAAAAAAAACAAAGCGGGGCGAAAATTTTGTGTTTAAATGATTTAAAGTCGTTTTTTTACCTTAAGATGTTAAAACTCTTTAATTTTAATGAAATATAGTAACTCTGCAACGTTTTAAAATAAAACTAGCCTTGAAAAATGCTCTAAGAATAGAGCAGGAAAAAGGGGCGATTTTTCCCCGGGCGTATGTTTAGACAGAAAAAATGTGGACTAGGCTGAGATGGACATTATGTGGACTATAGGAAATTTGCATTTGGTTTGGCCAGCTGCTCACTAAATAAAAATTTCTACCATATGATAATGATTTGTTTATACATTGATCTAATCACACAGCATTGTTGCATGTTTTTTAGTTTGATGAAATGTCAATTTAAAAAATCATACTCACAGCAATCTTTGACAAGCGCGAAATCGCCACTTTTTCAATTAGAAGGTTATATTTGTATGTGTAAAACACAACTATAAATTTGAAAAAGTGGCGATTTCGCGCTTGTCAAAGATTGCTGTGAGTATGATTTTTTAAATTGACATTTCATCAAACTAAAAAACATGCAACAATGCTGTGTGATTAGATCAATGTATAAACAAATCATTATCATATGGTAAAAATTTTTATTTAGTGAGCAGCTGCCCAAACCAAATGCAAATTTCCTATAGTCCACATAATGTCCATCTCAGCAACTCGGGGAAAAAGAGGGAAGAACCACCCCTCAGTAGCCATCCACACCCCCCCCATCTTTTCTGTCTAAACATACGCCCTGGGAAAAATCGCCTCTTTCTTTAGTCCTCTTTTCTGCTCTACCCCCCCTTTTTAGAGCATTTTTCAAGGCTAGTCTACCACTTTTTTTGAATTAAATTAAAAAAATAGCCTAATAAACTATAGTTTTAGCTGCGCAATGACATATGTTTATAATCATTCCGTTGCCGAGATATACTTTTTTAAATAAAAAATAATAAGAAGAAGATGAATTTAAATTACAAAATTTACCCACGTTGTTTAATTATAGTTAGTGCGGTGCAGTTGCGCTCCAGACAAAGTTTACCTACGTTTTCTAAATATAGTTGGCGCGATGCCGTGCGCCAAATAATAAGAAGATGATGAACATGAATTACAAAATTTACTCACGTTCTCTAAGTATAGTTGGGTTAAATTGCAGTATGGCACCCCCGCACCTGTCGCCATGATTACCGGCGCGTGGCGCTACCGCGCCACGACACTTTGTTATTTTTTTGATACTTAATTGCATTATTTATAGTGCCAAGATTTAAAAAAGTTTCTAATTCAATATACATACCAACTACACCGTCGCACAACTTACCTACTTTGAGAACGATAGTATTTTTGTAATTCATGTTTCATACATCTTCTTTATTATTTGGCGCACGGCATCGCGCCCACGTGCGCCAAGTATTTAGGAGGAAACGTAGGTAAATCTTTATATCAAGCACATACTGCACCGCACTAACTATAATTCAACAACGTGGGAAGAATTTTTGTATTTAAATTCATCTTCTTATTATTTTTTTTTATTTAAAAAAGTATATCTCGGCAACAGAATAATTATAAACATATATCATTGCGCAGCTAAAACTTATGAGTTTATTAGGCTATTTTTTTAATTTAATTCAAAAAAAGTGGTAGACTAGCCTTGAAAAATGCTCTATAAATAGAGCAGGAAAAAAGGGGCGATTTTCCCCGGGGCTTATGTTTAGACAGAAAAGATGTGGACTAGGCTGAAGATGGACTTATGTGGACTATAGGAAATTTGCATTTGGTTTGGGCAGTTGCTCACTAAATAAAAATTTCTACCATATGATAATGATTTGTTTATACATGCATCTAATCACACAGCATTGTTGCATGTTTTTTAGTTTGATGAAATGTGAATTTAAAAAATCATACTCACAGCAATCTTTGACAAGCGCGAAATCGCCACTTTTTCAAATTTATAGTTGTTTTTTTAACATACAAATATAACCTTTAAATTAAGAAAAAGTGGCGATTTCGCGCTTGTCAAAGATTGCTGTGAGTATAATTTTTTAATTGACATTTCATCAAACTAAAAAAATGCATATAAATCATTTTAGATTAAATAAATGTATGAACAAATCATCATCATATGGTAGAAATTTTTATTTAAGTAAAAGAGCAAGATGGCCAAACCAAACGCAAATTTCCGTTCTATTGGCGACATAATGTCCATGTCAGCCTAGTCCATATTTTTCTGTCTTAACACACGCCCCGGGGAAAAAATCGCCCCCTTTTTCCTGCTCTATTTGTTAAGAACGACTTTGAAGGCGAGTTTAAATTTAAAAGTGCAGAGTTACTCATATTTCATTAAAATTAAAGATTTGACGTCTTGAGGGTAAACAACTTGGTCGTTGAGACGCAAAAATTTTCGGCCCCGGCTATTTTTTATTTTTTTTGTTGTGCGGCCAGACGCAGGTGCAAAGCGGTGCCTGGCTCGAAAGAAGCGCAGTCCCGGCTACCAGAAAACTAGGGAGACTGTGTTAAAAATCGCCACGCGGGACTCACAGAGAGATTTTTGCGAAAAAGTCGCACATGAATTTCGAAAGTCAGACTTTCCTGGCAAAATTTTGGTCAAAAATTTAGGTGTTACAGTCGAAACATTTCTTCTTTTGTTATATATTCTTGATTAAGCCTAATGATTTCTTACTTTAATTTATAATAATAAAATGTTCAGTTTATTTATAGGTGAAGCATTTCGTCTAGAAAGTTCTAGGTTTTTTGTTGCTTATCGTGGAAACTTAGCAGTTTGTATGAATAGCACATAGTGATAATTGTGTATTTGGCGTTTTGGCTCTAGGTAATAAATGTGACAAATATGACTAATCGACTTTATTAGTATATTGCAAGGAACTTTTTTTGATCTGTCTTATTCTATTTAGTTACTAGATTACTGTAGTTCATTTTCATTATGTATATTATATTTATGCAAATATGCAATATTCGTTTGTCCGTTTTGATATGTTTTTACTGTATTCCAGTTTTGTATAAAAATCTATCTTCCTGTTGTGAAAGTGTTCTTCACCTCTGTAAGAACGGACATTTTCACCATTGTAGTTAAAAATTTTGGGTTGGAGGTTCTTTGGTTTTCTTTTTGTACCCTCTCTCGTACAAAAAAGAACATTTTGTATCAGAACTATATACAAAATGATGCGGACTGACAAGAGCAAAACTCAAACTGAAATGTTATATATCCGTAACGGAGGTTGATATTGTGCGGGACGTATATGGAGCATATATGGTTTGTGTAGAAAAACCTAATATTAAGCTTTATAAGCTGTCAAAAATAACGGATTGAAACTCAAAAGATTTGCCGAGCCCTATGCTAGAGGCAGCAGCAACACTTTTCGTCAAAAAGTTTACAATAATAAACTAGAGGGTAATTTTATTTTGGATTAAAATATTCCAAAAATGGTCTCAATAACCCCATTAAAAACGCAACATAAATTTTTTTCGTTTAAAATACCAAAAAATACTTGCGCTTACATCATCCCAAATTTTTATTTATTTCTAGTCTTAATTAGATGATTAATCGATTCTCCGTTAAAGAGACGTGGGACCAAATCGTTGATTCGAAACGTTTACCGAAAAATAGCATTAATTTGAATTATATTGCGATATTGGCAACGTAGTTATTAGAAATTTGTTTTTTTGTGTTGACAAACGGGAACATATTTTCAAGTAAGAAAACACTTAAAAAAGAACATTTATGTGTATCATATTTGGCAATTTTTGTAGTACGATTTTAACTTTGAAAATATTTTTTATTTTAACAAAATAACCTGGAAATTCGAAAATTGCACTTTTTTTGACATTTTAGAAATTTTAATTTAAATGTTTGCTGAATAACAGTTGTTAGGCCATTTTTAAAATTCATCTTGACAGTTTAATATAAGCTTAATATCAGGTTTTTTTACGGATTACGTAAAAATTTTCATATGATGTTACATTTTTGATGGTTTTGAAAAAAAAAATTGGAAAAAATTTGGGCCGTGCTCGCCCCCCCCTAGCCCGAGTCAAATCGACCCTCCCAAAAAAAATTTTAGTCGGAAGTAAATAAATTGGCGGACATTGAGTGGTGTGACGAGTGCCTGGTCGACATGTTTACGCGCGGCTTTTCAAGCAGGAAGCAAAACAAAAAATAGGAAATGTGATTTTGGACATATTAGCGTGGAAAAAAAGTCGCGAAAAAAAATCGCGAAAAGTTTCGCGCGCGTCCGACGCATTATGAAAATTTCCAACGACCCAATTTGACTCCGAAATTTTTCAGAAAAAAACTCTTCTCTTCCGGAAAACGTTATTAACAATTACCAAGGGCGTTTCTTTTCGTTTCGTTTTGCCCAACAGCATCTTATCTCGTGCTAATTAAAAATGTTTTGTTTTTCGGACCGAGTTTCGCCGCATCCTGTAGTGATGACGTCATCGAAAATTTTTTTTATAACCTTTTTTCAAAAAGAAAATAACCAAATAGTCTGAGCTCCTGCTCCCATTGTGGGTATGGCCCGACTTTTCGGCTTCCCGCACGACTCGCTCTCCGGCCCAGCTTCGGCTCACAGTTTTAAACGGGAGCGAGTCGGGGCTGGGAGCGAGTCGGGCTGGGGAGCGAGTTGGGCTGGGGAGCCGTGCGCGGAGGCGAGTTGGGCTGGGAGCAAGTTGGGCCGGGAGGCCGAGTCGGCGGGAGCGAGTCGTGGGCAACCCCGTATCCATAACAAAGGTCCCATATATGTCCCGCACATTTGCAAACCTTTGTTATGGATATGTGTAACATTTTCAAAGTTTCTCGCCATACATTTTTGTACAGACTATAGTCTATAAAAACTGTTTTTTGCAAATATTTTATTTATTTCCGAAATTTTGTTGTTTTTTTTCATATAATATAAAAATAAAAAAGTTTAAAATTGTTTCCGTTAACAATTTGCTTGTCTATAATTAAACAATTTTTAAACTAAAAAAACTGAAAACAAAATGAACTGAACCCGAAACAAAATTTAACTAAGATGTGCCAAGTGCGGTGTGTTTTAACTATAAAATCAATAAAAAATAACTAAACTATAACTAAATAGATCAAAAATGTTCTGCAAAAATACTTATCCAAAATGGTTTTATTCATTTTTATGCATCCAAAATGATGCTATTCTTATGTACTTTAAACTCTGTAAAGTTCACTACCTCAAAAAAGAAGATGAACATAAAGAAGTTTCACATTTATAATCCAATACCAAAAACTTTAGCCCTACAGGCTAAATGTGACTCTAATATTTTTTATGGTTTTTCTAATAAAAAAAGCCAGTTTTAATCGAGTTGACTTTTTTTATTAATACCTTTATGATTTTGAATCTGTATGACTAATTTATAATAGTGATTTTTAACTTGATTTAGGATAAACATAAAACTACATTTGAGTTGGTTAAGTAAAAAAGTTGGATTTTTGTGCAGGTTTGAAAATGAACTTTTTTATAATTCAAAACACAATTTTTATAGAGTAAAAAACGTTGTAAAAAACATAAATCAAATACATCAGGAAAACCATGATAAAATTCCATTTTCCCTTCAAAAAATTTTAATAATGTGTAAAATTTTAGTTTTATTCAGAAAATCTTTTCTCATGAAAGACTTTTTTATTACAATTATTCGAACAAAACACTAGCAATTCATATAATTAAGAGATCTGACTAATTTTTTTGCATTGAATGTTATTTACTATTTGTGTTATATTTTATTGCTTGAATGTTATCTTTTATATTTTAAGTTTCTAACTATTTTGTCAGCTTTTTTACCATTTTCGAATATCAAAACTGTCCGACGTTTTTACCGTAAATTTTTATATTTATTATATTAAGAATAATATATATATTCATATTTCATAATGCAATACCACATTTCTTCTTGAGCAAAAGTTTTAATTGTGGACGGACATCCAGTCAAAATATATTTCAGTCTTATCTAAAACCGTTTGCTATGGTTGGACGCAAAAAAACTTCATTTCAGTCAATAATAACATTTTTTAATTTAATAGCTTTTATTAATTTGGTATTTTAATTTAAAACACTCCGCATAATTTGTATTTTAGAGTTATTACGAGAATACAGTATATACGAAGGTTTCTAAAAATGTACAGTTTCCTAATGTTTTACTGTATTTGTTATTTTATTATTATTGTGCATTTTGTATCTTAAAAGGTGCTGTTTGTTTTGCGCTGAATACACTTTTTAACCGTTCATAAAAATCTTAAATTAATTAAAAACTCAATTTGTTTTGATAACAGGCAAAGCACA
>JASAMX010028578.1:0-14069 GCA_030248175.1 Microlaimidae sp. YZB2_3
TTCTAACAAATGTCTAAAAATTGTGCCCACTCACGATTATTAATTAGTTTTTTAAGGTATTTTTGTAATTTCATAAAAAATAAAATGAAGGTCGTCTATTAAAAGTGTGGTATACTAAATCATGGTGTATTTTTTTCGCTTGGTTTTTTGGTATCATTCGATGCGTCAGGTTTTACTGAGTAAAAAATTGTATTAAAAAATTAATTTTCAGCGGTTGTCCAGATATTAGCATGAATATCGCTTGGTTATTTCAGATAATTTTTGGTTTTTTTACCAAACACCAGCCACGGTGTGTTTTGTTTGCTTACGTTGGACTTTGCAAACGCATTCTTTCTCGTAAAAATTCAGGATGTATTTAAGATATTTTATATGCAAATTTTGTTATGAAAGTATGCAAAATTTTTTATTATACGAATTTCTGTGTCTTTTTATTTATTATATTCCAGTTATAATGTTTTATTTTAAATAAATGATTTGATGTACTTTGAGTTTAGTTCAATATTGGCAGGCGTTTTTTAGTCTCTCATCCGGCGTACATATTTACTGTTATTTCGATGGTTGAGCGGCAAAAAAATCGATGGAATAATCAAACGATAATATCTAGACAACCCTGAAAATTAATTTTTTTGTAATACAATTTTTTACTCAGTGAAACTTGTCGATTGATACCAAAAACCAGGCGAAAAAAATACACCATGATTTCATATACCGCACCTATAATACTGTTCAAACATTTATAAAACAAATAAAAGATAATCATGTTATGAACAAAATACTTTACATACATATTATGTTATAAAATAAAATATTTTTTCAGTACCTACTGTATACACAAATAAAGTTATTTAAAATAAGCATGGTCTAATAAAAGTTTGACTAGTAAGTAATAAAAGTAAGAAAGCACAAGAGTTTTTAAAGCAACTTATCATGTCACTATCATCATATTATCATCATCATATAACTTATCAACTTATGTGCCTATCAAATTTAGTTCTATTCTCAAAATTTTTATTACTGATTTTATAATTAATTAATTGAAGTTATATAGCTCCATGTTATCCCATTTTTCTTTAATAGTAAACTTTCTAGACGGAATATAAAAAGAAGGCAGAAATTTTTTAGTGTTTTAGAAGTTACAATACGACATATTCAAACAGACTATTCCAATTTTTTGCTGGTCTGATGGCAAATCAACAATAAAAAAATATGTATCTTAGCAGTAGATACATTAAGTTTTTAGCTATGATCGCTTCTTATTTTGTATTCTTTGCAACTAAAAAATTTTTTAAACTGTCATTAAGATCATGAAAAATAGAATAGCGGAAATTAAGATTAAAATAAATTTTCCGCTCATTTAAAGTTTTAGTTTTAGCAAACTTAATTACTGTATATAATGTATATTTTAATCAAGACCACAATAAGCAAACAAACGTCTTGTAAAGGTACGCTGTATCTGCTCAATGCTGTATCTTTACATAAATTTGGAAACCAGACTGGAGTACAGTACTCCAAAATAGAGCGCACAGAAGAACGATATGATAAAAAAAACAGCACGTCTACATTTTTGGTTTGAAAACATCTAAAAATTATATTAAGAGTTTGATATGTTTTTAGCAATATAGTTGCAAATATCGCCTGGTTTAAGCTCAGCAGAACCTAAATATCTAAATCTCCAGATTTTTAGAGTATTTTTCAAGATTATTTACCACTTTCAAAATGCTCTTTTAAATAATGGGTAAACCCTTACACAATCAAATATTTCAGGTGGAACCGGCTTCTTCTTTTGCAGAGATCTAGCAACACTTCTGGGAAGCATTTGGTACAGCAACTGTCTGGAACGCTTTTGTTCTTCTATAAGCTGTGCTTGCTTGGTTTGGATTTTACTGTCTTTTCTTTTGTTTTGAATTACATACCTAAAATGTATGAAAATTATAATTAGCGATTATAAGGATTAACATTTAGCGTGGCACTGCGGGGAAAAAACTTGTCAGTGATTCTATGTACTACTCATAATAATTATTTATATCAGACGAAAAAACAAATGACCGGATGTCTCTCAATAATTTTAAATGATTAATGAAAAAAATCAAAATTATTTAGACTCCACCATTCTTAGGTGATTCCTATGTATAATAAATTCCTATAAATAATGATTCCAATGTAGGTTCGAACATTAAGGTGTTCACAGAAGAATGACAAGTGACAAGTGACAAAACTTTCACATCGCAGCGACAAGTAACAGTGTACTGGTTTAGTGGTGAAACGCATTGTCACTTATGACTTGCTATTCAGGTATGAACCAACCTTAAGAGTTACTTTAAGTAAAGAAACAATCAGCTATTCATCTGACGACGAATACATTTTGTTTCAAAACCAAACATACAGTGCAATAGAATTTTAAAAGACGACCTGCCTAATCTAGTTTTACTTACTGGCTACAAAGATAATATGCCCGCTATGTACAACTCAATTAGTAAATAATCTATATAAAACCGTACCATAAGAAAATATTTACTTATTTTTTTTATTTTGATATATTTTTGTAGTTTAGTACCATCTTACCAACATATCATCGGAGGACATGCAACACATACAGCGACAGCTAATCCTAGGGCAATTGAAAAATTTCTCATGGCGTCGTCTGCTTTGGCAGTTACTTCTGAAAATAAACTAAGCTGAAAAATAAATATTTATAAACTACGATTTCATAGAATTAACTATAAAATGTCATATGTGGATGGTTACTATAAGATGGTGTAACAATTTGTTTAAAAATCTATATATCAATTTTATTTTTATACTTAAAACTTTTTAAAAATTGTTTTTTTTACTAAAAAATACTTTAATTAATTATTTTTTGTTAATTTCTTTTACTTTTTTTATACTATTGCTGAAGTTAACAACACCAACAAAGAGCTGAATCATTTTTAAAAAATTTAAAGCTAGATTTAGCTGGTTAGTTTATCTTGGTTAGTGTGTGTGTGTGTGTGTGTGTGTGTGTGTGTGTGTGTGTGTGTGTGTGTGTGTGTGTGTGTGTGTGTGTGTGTGTGTGTGTGTGTGTGTGTGTGTGTGTGTGTGTCTGTCTGTCTGTGTGTGTGAGTGTGTGTGTGTGTGTGTGTGTGTGTGTGTGTGTGTGTGTGTGTGTGTGTGTGTGTGTGTGTGTGTGTGTCTGTCTGTGTGTGTGTGTGTGTGTGTGTGTGTGTGTGTGTGTGTGTGTGTGTGTGTGTGTGTGTGTGTGTGTGTGTGTGTGTGTGTGTGTGTGTGTGTGTGTGTGTGTGTGTGTGTGTGTGTGTGTGTGTGTGTGTGTGTGTGTGTGTGTGTGTGTGTGTGTGTGTGTGTGTGTGTGTGTGTGTGTGTGTGTGTGTGTGTGTGTGTGTGTGTGTGTGTTTGTGTTTGTGTGTGTGTGTGTGTGTTTGTGTGTATGTGGGTGTGTTTGTATGTATTTTTGTCAACTAGGTTAAGAAAGTCAACTAGGTTCCCAACAAGACTAACAAGGTCAACTCGGCCAACTAGGTCCACAGAGTCAACTCGGTCAACTAGGTTAACAAGGTTAACAAGGTCAACTCGGTCAACAAGTCCAACTAGGTAAACAAGATCAACTAGGTCAACAAAGTCAACTGGGTCAACTAGGTAAACAAGGTTAACAAGGTCAACTAGGCTAACAAGGAAACTCGGTCAACTAGGTAAACAGGGTCAACTAGGTGAACAAAACTTTGGACTAGGAACCTAGTTAGTTTTAACTCGGTCTACTTTTTTCTGAAACTTAGTTTGGGAGGTTTGTTCACATGGGCCGAAAATCGTTTGGTTCTGGGTATGAAGACTTACGTTTAGATATGTTATATTATTAAAATATTATTTTATTTTTATAATGCAATAAAAACTTTATTTTATAATATGCGTCTAAAAGTTTTATTATTTAAACAAAACGCCAGTTTGTTTTTGTAATAAATTTTCTGACTAAATGTTCCGGTATTTCAAGCATCGAAATAGAACAAACCCATTTATTAAATAAATTTAACGAGAAACCAATTTTAAAACATATCAGTTGAATCCAAATTCATACTTTTATTTAAATCTGTCAGAATGAATTCCACCACGGTATTTATCATTGCCAGGTATTGAGTCATCAATGTAAAGTACTGCAAACTCTGTTCACTTCGTCTGGTTTTATTAATTGGTGCCTGTAAGCAAAAGAAATTAAAGCAAAATATTAAAAAAACTCATAAACGTCTTAAGTATGGAGTCTCTTAGGGCTGTCTTGTGGATAATTATAACTAAAAATGCTGGAGTGTTGCATGGCGTTTTTAGAACAAATATAATTGAAAATAATTTTATTTTATGTTAAACCTGAGAAAAAACAAGTGTTTGTCAGGAAACCTAAAAATTATAAAAAAAGTGTTTGGAATAAACAAAACACTAAAACACCAAAAAATGATTTGAATATATAAATTAAAATCTTTAATTAAAAAGAACGCTCATTTAAAAAAATATTTACATGTAATCCAAAGGCTCCCTTCCCCTTCGGTAAAATGAGTTCTTTATCATAAAAATGTTTATTATTATTATTATTATTTATTTCGTCATAAGACAGGAACATACTGAAGCAAGTTTACACCGCACAGGTAACAAAAAAAAAAATATATCTTTAATACTACTCAGTCATTTCCAACTAAAAGGATTCAACCCTTGTAAAAGACACACGCACGCACGCACACTTGCACGTACACATGCACGCACGCGTACACACACACATACATACAAGCTCTGTCTATATATAGAGAGAGAGATTTAAAAAAAGTCTAGGGACAATATACTTCTTTTGCGATAATTGAATCCATTTTTTTAACTTCATCAATAGTATTTTGTATTCCCAGTTGGGCTTCTTCATAGAATTCATTCAAACCAGCCAAAACGCTGTTTTTAACTGGTTCCATAAGACTAACAGCTGATCCGTCAACTTCTATAAATTTTTACCTATTCACACTTTTTCACCACCAGATTTTTAATTCTAATGCACTTTATGGTCAGTAGTGCTGTTTTAGTGCGTTATTATTTTATTTCAAAATTGTGCAGTTGTTTTTTTAAATGGGAACATCTGTAGTTTTGAATAAAAATTAAGATCAGATAATGAGCCATTCTTTGTATGTAATTCAATAGATTCTTTTGACATGGAGAAACCTGAAAGTTATATCAAAAAATTAGATAAGCTATTCAACAACACTAATAATATTGTTTTCTCGATAATTTTAAACTTAGTTAAAAGAGCTAATAGCAGTATATTGCTAATTTCCCCCATTTTTTTAACAGAATTTTAAAAGACGTATGCCATTCGTAATTTATTGATTTTCCAGAGGGGGAATAAAAATCTATTGATTGCGACGCCAAAAAGGTTGATATGTTTATATTAATTATAACAGTGTATGATTAATATAACGTTTTAAGTTTTGTTGCTGTGGCAATTAATTATTAATTTTTACATTTTTTAATTAAATACATTTTTAAGTTTTACTTACCATAAAAAAGCTGTTCAGTCGCCCGAGATGAAAAGCCACCACTAGCAAAATAACCCGCTCCTAAGGCTCTTTTTTGTCCTGAAAGAATAGGAATTATTTTTAAAATATTTATTTGTTTAATAAAAGATAGCACCATTCTGATTGTGTATAATGTAGTTGAAGGAAATGGTGTAGATTTTATTTCAAACCGACATGTTTCGGACTCATTCCTTAGTCCCTTTTCAAGGCTATATTACATTTGTTAGGATCGCAGAACCTAATTTAAATAAATTAAAGAATATAATAATTTTATATTGATTAGTAAAAATATCAAAATATTGCCCGTATACCCAAAGAACAGTATGTTTATACTTTTCTTTGTTTTTCAGAATCCTCCCTTTGTATTTTGTCCTTTGGGCTTTTTTTTTTTGAATGTTTTTTTCATAACTATGAACCATCCATAGTTGTTGCGGATAAAAAAAGGGATGAAACTATTGAAAATAAAAGCCAATTATAATACCATAGAGATCTTTTGCTTGCAGGGTTGAAGTGTACAATTTGACCACTCGCCATAGTCGACCTGTACTAGTACCCATAATGAACAGGTTCATTCTTTCCAAAAGAGTATTAATTTCTTTGGTATAAAACCTGGAAAATAAAATGATAAGTTCAAAATTCACATTTTTGTTAATTTTATAAATCATTTTGACATCTTACAAAGACCATTGCCAAGAAATACTATAAAATATAATATAATTTCTGTTATAAAAGCACAGTACTCAAAGAACGTTGTAAGAATTTTTTTCAGTTTTAATTAATCTGACTGTGTTTTAAATTTTAAGTCAAAAAATACCCAAAGAGTAATATTTTACTGTTTATGCTAAATTTTTAAGGCATTTTTAACCACGAGTCTACAAAACAATCCTAATATTAAAAAATAACATATCGCAGATTTACACAAATTTTAAAGGATAAACTATGAATGTTCAAAATAAATTTCCAAAAGTTTTTTATCTGAAAAACAACTTTTAATTATTTGTGTTCAATTTTATTCTGTACCTGTTTACCAATAATGCAGTTTAAACTAATTTTCCATATATTTTAATTAGAAACATTTTAAACTTCATATAAATTCAAACACAAATTCAAAAATACAGTTTATTTTTCAAACAATTTTACAATATAAGATTAAACAATGATATTTTGTTGAAACAACTTTAATTTATATAAAAATAGTTTATAATTAAATTTAAACAGTTTAGTTTACAATAAAATATTTGGGCATTGTAATTTTTCTGGTTCCGTAAAAACTTGCTGTCTCATTGAGTTGATTCGTTGTATTAATTTCAGGAGTTCCATTTTGTTTTTGTTGTCTAAAAGAAAATAAGCTTATAACATATATGAATCTCAAATGCTGCAAATCACTGCTTGCTACCACATATCTTTGTATGTGCAAATATAAATTTTACCTGTAGGAATTATAAATAAATGTATACCAGAGCTGAACAATACTTTAATAGTAGAGCAGGAAAAAAGGGTGAATTAACCCTAGCGGTATGTTGAAACAGAAAAGCTATATGAACTATAAAAAATTATTCTCTAGGATTGTGTTTTTGCGCATTCAGAAAATGTAGAGCAAATGATAATATTTTTTTTAGTCAGAGAAACAATTGGACAACCAGTTTCTTCCATATAGTCGTATGGAGTGGCAACGGTTGACATCATGCTGACAGCTATCGTTGACTGTCGCAAAATCGCCGCTTTTTTTATTAGCCAACTTCCATAATTTACCCAAACAAATTAATGAACTTATTCATTATTTCAATAGTGTAAAAATTATGATGTGTAAAGCTATGAAGAAGCTGCATTAATATCGTTTGTTTAACTGTTTATAAAATAAATCAAATACTATACCCTACCAGTTTCCGCTTGTGTTTGCTCTTGAATTTTTCCGATGGCGGAATCTACACCTTTGTGAGCGTCGGAAAGTTTGGATTTTACGTTGTCATCTTTCCTGAATTTTTTCTTATACTTTTCATATAAAAAGATCTATTGTGAAATTAATATGCTGAAAATGTTTTTTTACACGATAGTCAAAACCCTCCCATTTAAAAGGAAATTGTTCAGTGTTAAAGACCTTCACAGAGTTATGACCTTATATAGAATCATTTTTGGCCAATTAGAGCTGAGGAAAAAAATGGAGATCTTTCTTTATTGAAGATTCGATTTTTTCCCAAGCGCTACTTGGCTAAAGTGATTCTAAAAGCTCCTTCCACAACCATTCCCACAGAACAAAACATATATGACGTGATCACGAATACTATATGACATTTTAAGGGTCCTTTTAAGGACCCTTAAAATTTTAAAAAATCCTGACGTGTGTATATATATAATTGCTTTTTGAAAACCCAAGGCTCTTCCAATGTTAAGTACATAAGTTTATTATATAAAACTGCATCTTGTTGTTCAGATTTTTTTTTATTTATGGATTTAACACCCATTAAAACAAGATTTAAATATGAAGTTAAATATGCTTCATTTTTTACGTTTAAATAATGATCTAATTGAATATTAAAAATCTCTAAATTTTTGTCATAAGTAAACTATAACTTACCTAAAAATAATGAAAAATTCATTAAAAAAACATTTATGAGTAAGGCATTTTTTTAAAACCTATAGGTATAGGTTACTTCAATGACTTGCAATTTTAATTAACAATACAATACAACATTTTTAAAAAACCCTGTTTAATATTGAAAATTAAGTACTTTTCCATAAAATTTTTTTTCTTAATTGGTCAGTTTAAATGATAATTCTTTAACGACAAAATTGACATATTAATATTTCTATATTTTTTAAAAATTGAATAATTTAAAAAAATTCGGAGTTTGCCATCAATCGACTATTTTAAATGGTCTTCTCATGGCCAAATTTATTTTGAATTTTAATTAAACTTAATCCATATAAAAAGTCTTGATGCTTAAGCATAATAAGTCTGTTTCGAGTGAAAGCGTAAACCTTTGCCTAAAACCAAATCTAAAAAAGATTACCCTCCAGTGCTGACGAATGTGCAACTCATTCCTCTTTCACGCGCCATAGCTGAAACTACCACTTGAATGTCTTGATTGCTTTCAATTCCATTTCCGATAATACCTGACTCCGTATATTTTGTCTAAAACATATTTTTACTATTTTCTACAATTTTATAATGTTTCCTTATTGCCTTCAAAAACAATATATTTTAATAAAAAACATAATTATTTTATATTTCATTTTGGAATACGCGGCTTAACTACAAGAGCGTAGAAAAAATTAATAAAAATATATTTAACTTAAATTTTTTTTTATAAAATCAGATCAAATTATTGTGGGCACAGAATATATTGTGTTCACCTATTTAAAACTCAGAGTTATTTTTGTGTAAATGCGACTTTCGCTGCTATTCTGCACTTAAAAAAAGAAAACGTCCCGCAAGAAAAGTTTACTAATTAAACAAAAATATGTTGCGACAAAAAAGACGTTTATTTTTCATTTTTTTAAACTA
The DNA here is from genome assembly GCA_030248175.1 of Microlaimidae sp. YZB2_3. Lineage (NCBI taxonomy): Eukaryota > Metazoa > Nematoda > Chromadorea > Desmodorida > Microlaimidae > Microlaimidae sp. YZB2_3. The sequence goes on from JASAMX010028578.1 coordinate 9,037, forward strand.
ATATTTTAAACTAATACTAAACTAAAAATATAATTTATAAAGTAATTTGAAGCATAGTGTTTTGTGAAGTGATTTTTTGTTAGCCCTAACTAAGATGGGGTTTAAAAAATAGGACCCGCCCTAGTTAGAGCGCTAAATCTGTATGAGCACATATAAAGTCACATTATTTTTCCTTTTTTATTGTCTTATTTGTTTTTAATATAAGTGTGTTGTAATTAAGCTAAATTCGGACATCAGGTATGGACCAATCTAGAATAACAAAATTTTAGGTCCGCGATTGCGCCGCGAAATCAAATTTTTTTATGAAACAAACAATTTTTACCCATTTTTCTCAAGGCTTTAAGATTTAGCAACAATATTAAAAATTTTAAGTATTTTTGTATATGTTAAGCATTGTTTTTTGTGTAAATGCTTTTTAAATTTTTTGCGTTTTTGATATGTAAATTTTATAAGTCAATCAGAAAATGCAAAACTTATTGCAATAAGTTGGGAAATGGAAATGCTACTACCATACCTTTAGGATCTATTCTAAACTCTTTAGATACATAATTGACAGTGCCATACTTTGCTTGTTATATTTAACTAACAGTACCAGTGATTTCACATTGAACATTTATAAATATTAGTAAAAGAACCATGTAGTTTTCTAGTTGTAAAAATAATACAATTGAATGCTTCGAATTTGATTTTCGTTTGTATTGTGAGTACCGACCCAAATTGTGTTATGCCTGGTAGGTCCATTTAGAAAAAAAATGTAACAATTAACAATCGCAAGCTAATAACACGCACGGAGAGAGATTGACAGACAGGTTGACAGACACTTCAACTAAAATAATTTATTAATTTATTAATTTAAAAAAAACTTACGTATGCCATTATGATACTTATAATAGCTGCCCCCAAAAGTGCTCCTATGGGTGGAACAGCGATAGCAACTAGACGACAAACTTCTCTTGCAATTTTCTTTTGCGACGATTCAGCTGGAGAAATTAGTATATTATATACAGACTTTTAATATGAAACACAGACAATTTATTTATAACAAATTTATAACAAACATAATGCACTTTAATATTATTAATATAAAAAACAAATACTTAGATAAAACTGAAAACTCGGTCACTTCATAAATAATACACAATTAAAGACGTTTATTATAAGTCCTAAAAAAATGTGTAAATTTCTTATAAAAAAATCATTGAAATTACGTATTACAATGTACCATAACGAATAATTCTAATGCTAATTTAAAGTTATTAGGGAGCCAGGTAAATTTAGAGCTCGAGCTTAGAACGCAAAAAAGGAAATTGGAATCAGTGGTCTATTTCATAAAAAATGCCTGTAATTAATTTACAACTGTAAAATAATAAACGCATATTTTTCTTCTGTATTTTTAATAAAAAAGTATATTAATAAAATTGCGTTCAGAATCTAAAAAATTACAAATTTATAAATTCCGTAAAATTTACAGTTATGTACGGATTTTTTAATTAATAGAGTAAAAAGAAATTGAATGCGTTTATTAATTTACAATTACAAAGATCTTTATCAAATAGGTCCAAGGAGTGGAAAATTCACAGCAAAAGTTGAAATCGTTAAAACCTATTCTTAATCCTAAACCTGAGCCCAAAGACTGAACCAATTCTGCGTTTTGGCCACTAGGTTACCGTTTTCACGGCTTCAAGTTTTCTACATAAGCTACAAAGTCTCTTGTTCACTGTCATACACTTCGTTTTTGGTTTTTTGTGAGTTCATTTATAATTTCGTAGTCTAATATAGATGTAATTGAGAATGGCGGAACAAAGAGCACAGACAGACTTTTTTTATGTCAATAAAAATAAAAATTTTACCTTATGCGCTTTTTGCATGCCTATTTAAATAACTTTTTTATGTTTAATGGTGCAGTATACTAATTTATGGTGTATTTTTTATTGCTATTTAATTAATATTAATCAATGTATTGGGTCACACTGAAAAAAAAATTGTATTAAACCAAAAAATAATTTTCAATGGTTTACGAGTGATTAACATGAATACCGTTTGATTATTTTCAATGTTGTTTTTGTACACCATTTTTCAAAAGAAAACAGTTCTACTGAATGGATATTAACAAAACTTATAATTCGTGCTAGGGTACCAAAAAACTTAAATTTGATATAATGTTCAATTCTGAAAAATATTTAATAAATAATGCCATTTTAAAAACAACATATTACAGAAATGATGTTTGGTGTTTGGTTTATGATGTGTTTTAGAATGTTTTTATAATTACAAAATGTATAAAAAAAGTTTAATTTGTTTTTTGTTTAAAAACATTATATAGAACTAAATCTAAATTTTTATTCTATATTTGAAAATATTCAATTGCAGCACGCTTAATTTCTGACTTAAATCGTTCTACAGAAAATTCCAAACGAGGTATTTTAAAGGCGAAAATTCACCATTTCTGCAACTGCTCGTACATAGTGATTTTCAACAGAGTGTTATAAGCTAATTACACACCTGGTTAATCACCAATAGATTTTAATATTTTATGGACTACTTAACAGCAAAACAATATAAAATTTTGAGCAAAAGACAATTTAATATTAAAAAATAAATACAATATTTAAGCAATTATTTATCAAATCATTTAATTTGCTTAACGGTTGTTTTTTGAAGGCTTAAAATGACTAATTTTTTTATTTTTGTATTTTTTGAAAAGGGGGATTATAAAAGGCGGGAAAAGGTAGAATTTTATATTTTATAATCGCACAATTTTTGTTGGTCCTTTAAATTTTTGTTAGTGATGTTACTCTCTGGAACGAAGCTCAGCTTTTCGGAGTTCCAGAGCAACTCTCTGATCTTCGGAGTAGAATAGAGTTTGGAACATCATTAGTTTGCATACAAATTTTATAAAGTGGAGCTAAATTTATTTCTTCTATAGCTTTCTGCATTAAATCATGCGACTTCTATTGCACTTGCACTTCTGCAAGAAAATTCGCTGCACGAAAAACTTGAGTACTTTTTGTGAGAAAAAACAATAGTGAATGCAAAGAAAGTCTCCTGTGCTAAAAAGTCGCGTATAAAAAATTTCTAGCAAAATTTTGCTTATAATTTATAGGACAGCCGGACATTCTTTTAAGTTTTTGGGTTATCCGTTCGTTCATTGATTTGTGGGGCTCATAAAAAGCGGAAGTTTAGAAATACAAAAATATAAACACAAATTTTACCGTTGCTTTTCATTGATGACGTCATACTGACCACAGATATAGAGCCCATAGCTGTGGCAGCTCTGCTGGGATGAGCACTTTTTGATGGAATTATCGTTCCTGGTAAATCGAGCTGCATTTTGATGAAGTATAACTAAAGACAAATATAGTTGACTTTGGAAAATTTCCATTAAAACAAATGTTATTTATTATAAATGACTGAATACATATATGTAAAAATCCTTTTAAAAAAATTCTCAGAAAATGTTTATTTATTTAAGTTGCAGTTAAATTTGATCAAAAAACTTGAATAGTGCTCATTTTCATTTAGAAATATTACGATTAATTTTTGTTTAATGCTTGATTTTTTTGAGATTTTTTTTAGTTTTACTAAAATAGCACGAAAAAAAAATATATTATATATGAATTAACAACCATTACAAACCGTTAACCAATAAAAAAATTGCAGATTCTAACGAAATACCTCAAATTAGTTTCTAACACCATTTAACCCTTTGGGATTCTATCCGCTGCAAATCTGCAGAGGGGATTTTGCGCCACCGCTGCTCAGTGTTAAACTTGGCACCGATTATGGAGCGGACGCGGAGTTTAACGCTAAGCAGCACAATTTTTTTAGAGGCTTTTTTGCTTAGAACTTTACAAATTAGTTTAAAATAAATACTTAAAAAAATAAATAGAACCCCAACAATAATAATACAAAACATATTACATTGCAATATTGTGTCAGCAAACTTTTTAAATTACGTATAAAACTGGACTTGTATATGGAACTATTTTATAATTTTTACTAATAAAACCCGAAAGTGTTATGAATTTAATGCACGAAAAATCTTTGCAAGCAAAAAAATTACTGTCTAACAACCATATATTTTCGCTAAATCCTCGTTAAAACAGAAATAAAGTACTAAAAATCTTATGTTTAAAATTTAATTTATTTCTAAAAATAGTAATTAAAGACAAACAGATTTAAAAAATAGTTTTGACCTTGTTTTACAGTCGGTTTTATAAGTTTTTTTTCCAAAAAAAATATGCAGTATGCTCAATTTCAATGGCGCAATTTATAACCAAAATAAATGAAAATCTTTAAGCAAAAAAATAGAAGGTTCATTTAAGATTTTTGGTTGATTTGAAAATAATATTTCAATATGTTTAATTCTAGTTCACAGAAAACCTGAACATAAAAACAACTACACGTGTCCAAAAATTATTATAGAATCAGCTTTAATAATATTAACAATATTACCATTTTTTCGGCTTCTCCAAATCTCATTTAATTAGAAATTGAAATCCTAAAAATAAAATTATGGTTAGATTAATTAACACTTGTTACTGTAGTAACACAGACTTTAACTATACAAAAATAATGTTCCACATAAAATATATAAAGTAAAACTTATTGTGACGAACACAAAAATATTTATTGATTTTTCTCAATAATATAACATGTTATATCTAATTTTAGAATTGTATATTCCCAAAACCACAAAATAAGTCAACTCGATTTATATAATTATTCAAAATTCATATGTAGTCCGGTTTGGTCTGACTTGGCCATAAAATTTCGACTGACTCGATTTTCTTTTTGGCTTATAAAATATTTACAACAAACTGATCTTGTAAAAATGTATAAACTTAAAAAGAAAAATTAAAATTACACTAATGTAACCATTCAAAAAAAAACTAATGAATGTGCAAAAATGACATGTACTGGAAAAAACTTAGGTCTGAAATCTAGAAATATCTAGAATTTAATTAAATATTGAAAATCAGTCCAGGATTTACAGCTTGTTTAAAAGACAACTTGGCTGGTCCAAAATTTTC
>JASAMX010028579.1:0-42244 GCA_030248175.1 Microlaimidae sp. YZB2_3
TGTACTTCGTTCAGTTACGTATTGCTCAATATAATATTTTACTTTTTACAACTTAAAAAAGAGTGTTTTTTTAATTTACAAAAAGTGACGATAAAGCAATAAAAATGCTCTTATATTTAAAAAAAAGGTACGATTTAACCCTTTTTATATGCGTTTAAATTGAAAAATGTTGAATAGTAGTGTGTAAATGAAGTTCAAAAAAGGTGCTTCTTTAAAATAACATTCAAGACTAGTATTCTTAACTTTTACAGTTAAATTCCGCCAATTAGGTACTAACATATTTAATTTTTAATATTTTATTATGAAGAGATTTTGTTATTGTGAAATAGTTTTGTTAATTGTACTCAGTTTTGATTTTAGTTTCTTTACCACGTTTTGCTCTACTGATGAAAACATATTCCTTGTATAAATGTACTTTAACTCCTGCTCTATTATTATTTATAAAGCATTCTTTAAAAGTAACATAAATGGTTTCATCTATTTGTAAAGCATTTTTTAAAAGTAGCATAAATGGTGTGGGATTAAGTATAATATTTTTTTAAACAAGATTATACAGCTAATAATTATGTAAAAAAATGTACATATTTTATTAAAAATAAAATAATAATTTAGGTATAAAAAAGTCGAAATTAAAATTTTGTTCTGCTTAGAAAAAACAACTTTTGTTTAATAAAAATGTTTTTTTTACTCACAAAGGGCTTAAATTTCAAAATGTGAATATTAATTAGCTAACCAAATAATTAACGGTAAAAAAATGATTTTAATTTGAAAAAATGACCAAAACTACAAATTCTGCTAAATTTTTTGCCTGCCCTCACGCCTGCCCCAGCCCCGGCCCTGGCTGGGGCAAAATTTTCTGCTCCAGTCCCGGCCCGGGCCCTGGCTAATCTAAATTTCTCTACCCCGGCCCAGGCCCTGGCCCTGGTATTAGCAAAAATCCTGCCCCAGTCGATCCCTAGTGTTGAGACCTCTGAAGTCATCATCAAAGAAACCACAGCGTTACCGCCAGTGGCTGAGACTTTTCAGGCTGGAGCAGGTGCATGTGTACAACGTGCAAAACCGCCCACTGAGTTTGGAATAGCACCTACCATGGGACAGGCGCAGGTACCAACTGTACTTTGGCTCGGTGAAGATGATTGGGAGCTAGAAACTGATAAACAACCACGACAGACAATTGCCAGTAGGACTAAGCAGGAGTGGGAGATGTACACAAGAAGTGGTCCAGTTCTGACGCAAAAGCAAGAACCACCACCAACGCGTGACCCAAACTTGATATCTGTAGATGTTAAGGCTCCCTAGCTCTATATATACCACTAAAAATGAAGATATTGAAATTTGGATAAAAGGTGTGGAGGGGGGTACCCCCTGGGGGCAGCTCAGCCAGACGGCCTTTGGAGTTCCTCTGAAAGGACTCCGAAGGTCTCTGGTTCTGCGGCCAATGCCTGTCCCTGCGCCAGTTGTACAGCCAGAGCAAGAAACAGAGCTCAATTTTGAGTTTCCAACACCTGAGGTACCTCTGCCAAGATGAGCACAGGTTGCGCAGTTCACTGAGGTTGCCCCGCAAGAGACAAGTAACACTGTGGCTGCCAAGCAAGCCTGTGCGCAACAAGATGACCAATGATGGCAGAAATATCTTGCTCTTGTGAAAAGGCACAGAGCACTACAATTGACAAGGCGCCAATTCTATACCAACAATCAGCTAAGAAAGCTTTATTTGCAATGGACCAGTCCGCTATTTGAAGGCCATAAATTTCCACCAAATTGTGGGACTGCACCTGAAGAACAGGTTTATTGGAATGGGTGGATCCAATAATGATTTGAAGCAGGGTTGACCATCTCCATGATATGTATGGAGAGCAAGCTAATGCGCTTCCCAAACCAATGATATTGCATTCAGACCCGAATATATGGTTTGACTTTTTAGTTGATAATCAATTTTTCAGGGACAATAGGAGGGCTCAGGATCCCATTATGATTCATCTTATCAATACGGTCGTCATGCAGACTATGCCTTTCAAGTCGTTACCGCATTGCAGTCTCGACAGCCAATGAGCCCACATCACTGAAGTCAGAGTCTCCACCCAGTGGTTCCACCTGCTTCCAGTGGAATCGTGCAGGCCACAAACAATAGCGCCAGGGGTAGCGCAACAAGTAAGCCCAGAGCCGCAGCATTTGTTGCTCAGTGCTGCAAAGAGAGCTTATTAAAAGCAAGCGACAAAATTTCTGGCTTAACCGCCAACAGCGCCATCTCAGCAGCCACTGTTGCCTGCAGGGCGTGCTGTAACCAATCCTTTAAAAAAGTAGCGCAATCTGAGGTCCATTAGAGGGCGATGGTTGGTGGAGGCCTAAGATAGATATCATGGAGCTTCTGTTGGCCAAAGCATTGCTAAATACAGAGAATTGCATAGTCATACTCAAGAGCTGGCTACTGATCACTAACCACCGCTACAAGATGAGTATTATATCATTGAACAAGACGCGCTTCCGTCAACCTTCCAGGGCATTCCCACCAAAGGAATTTGGGCTCATCGTCAACAACAATGGGTAGCCAAACTATTCTATCAGGTTCTATGATGATGGTACGCACCCATGAGAATCCGCGGGGCCGCCTACATAGTCGCCCAGGCCAGCTCAGATGGGGTGTACCTTCCCATCTTGAGTCAATCTTATGGGTGCAAACTGACAACAGATTAGTCAAGAGCACGGTTGACAACACAAAGTTGGAGAGTTTGCTCCAATTTGTACTTCAACTGGACAAAATGAGATGCTGGTACCCGATCTGTTCGGAAGCCAGCAGAGTGGTATACAGCCATCTTACCAGTCTTTTAGTACGCAAGCTAGGCCACAGTCGCAGAGTCCACTGAGGCGTCTCAGCTCACCTCCTTATTATATGGAAGTGGGCCTTAAACCTACTAAGACGCCAAGAGCAGGGTCATCTAGTAGGGCGAGGACAGACACTTTCCATCCTCCGCATTTATCATATTTATAAGGGTAATATATATGCTTATATGGTGGTTGATGATTAAACCAATAGGTGCAGTGTCTGTAGGCATAAGCACTCAGAGCCTGTAAGACAGAAAGTGTATTTGGTGGTGTGTGTTTTTAGCTGGAAACCTAAGCGTAATGGTGGTCAGGTTAATAAAAGGAACTGATAAATCCAAAGGTATACATAAAAACTTGGAACAAAAACTCTTGGGAACACATTATGCTTTCCAAGTAAAAGACAAACATAACCAATGTATGACCACTGTATTAATCGAGGAATACCCAGTGATGACGTTATTTGATACTGGGTCTAGCATGACAATATTGAGTCAGGACATTGTGTCACGACTGTCCGCCATGGTGGAGTTTCACTTCACCACTGAGACCGCCACAGCACTGACCAGAACTAAATATTTTGTTGCAGAAGGGAAGGTTAATTTGCAAGTTGGAGGAGTGAAATTAAAGGAGACAGTCTACGTGCAACAAAACTGCCTAGTGCCCTTGCTCATAGGAACAGGAACTCTTACTAAGTTTGGAACGGTAACGTTTGACCTTACAACTGATCAAATTTGGCTACCTTTTGGACCTGTTCTATAAATGAATGAGGCATGCGTTTATAGTAGTTTTTTACACTACTGGAAGAAAGCCCAAGAGCTAGTGCCATGTTCACACAATACAGTCACTTTCTAGCCTCTCCCTATGCAGCATGGGCTAATTCTTTATTGAAATGGGATATTTGTGTTTATGTACTATCCATATTAGCCATTCTTATGTTTAAATAGCATGTTAATGCGGTTAGGATCATTGTGGTTTCCATTTACACTGGGGTATAAAGACGCAGTATGCAGACATTAAGCATGTAGGTGAGTCACACTGCGTTTCATCTTTGGTAACTAAGTTGATATTAAGATTAATGTAATGTAATTTAATATTAATGTACATAAAAGTACATAGAAGCAAAACTAAAAAAGACACATAAAGCTAGAATGTTACTACTAACTCATATGAGTTATAAAGGCAACACGTGTTTTGCACATTAAGGCCTCATCAGGCACAATATTAACATTCCATAAAGTTTTAACAAAACGCTAAATAATCAAATATTCACAAAATTGCGTGGTGCTTAAAATTGGATATGCTGCTTAGGCAGACCGGACGCTACCTGTCGCTTGTGACGCCAAGTAGCGTCCGTAGCCAGGCAGACGCCACCCCAAGGGGTGTGGGATATGGGATATGACACTCAGATATGGGACTAAGGGTTAATCTCGCAGAGTGCGAGGAGGTTGAAGGCAGAGGACGGAGCGGGGAGTCAACAGAGGAAGGGAAGTATCATGTGCACAGGGGCTTTAAACCTTGTAGGGCTGGCAGTTATGGGACTTAATTGCATACGGTACTGGAAATTCTGGGGCTAAGAGTAGCCCAAAGCTGCAAAGTAATTAGTACCTTGGGAAATGACAGTTTTAAAAAGAAGGAAGGCCACGTTTACCACAGTTAGAATGTAATTGTGTGAGATATTTGACAGATCTAACAGTATTGTCTAACAGAAACTTTCTAACAGGATTGTTGAGTTTCATGACTCTAAATCCGTGGCAGTTTCAAGGTATATAGAGCGTGGCTCGTTGCTGATTGGCCTTTCCACCTAACGAGAGCCCTCCACGCTGATTTTGAATTTCGTTCTTAAGGACACACATGGTACATATATATATGACGCCATTTTTATAAATTGGACTGAACCCTATAATATGTTAAAAATAAGAAATGAGTATATAAATAAACCGGGAAAAAACAGGCCTATTTTTTTCTTTTATATTAAAATTTAACAACTCATAGGTCATTTCATTTTGATGTTTGCTTTGTAGCCTTTATATGCGTTAATATGTTATCAGGTATGTTGTTAGCTGGGGAATACCTAATACTTTTGTGTGTTTGTTGTACACGATTTTTTTAAATTTATACATATATACATAAGCTTATTTGAATAAAAGCATCATTTGCAAATGCAAATTACTAAATACTATAATGTTGGCGTAATAATTGTACCATGTTAAATAAATACAGGAGTGCGGAGTAATCACATGACACTTGATCTGTGATTTTGTATCTGGTATGGAACTTGGAGATATTGTAAATAATCTTAATGATTTAATTTTTTCACGATTTTTTAGATCGGGAGATTACACTGGTCGAAATGATGATACTCAAAAGTTAAAAATCAAGAAAGCAAAAAAAGAAATATTTTTTCATTTATTTCCTTTAATTAAGGATAGCCCGGTACTGGAATGTTTTACCACAAAAAATAATAAGTCCTAGATCACTTAAAATTTTTACAAATCAAATAAAAAGCTTTAATTTTGATAATTTCACCAAATTTGATAGGTGTATGTAAAGTATCCTTTTTGGCTCAGTGTATCCTTAATTCTCGTTAAATATAAAAACAACAAGTATACCTAAAAGACAATATTAAAGTGCTTTATGTTTCGTGAAACTTTTGTTTCATGTAGTTTTTCTTCTTATTATTACTGATTGATTATCTTGTCCACTACATGTTTATCTTGTTCTTTCGAATTTTATTGCAATGTATTTAAGGAAAAATAAAGGCTTTTTATCTTATTTTTTATCTTATAGCGTTTAATGGCTACAGTCCCAAGCAAAAATAAAGGTCATTTTTCAGAAGCAGGCAATAGCCATTATGCGTACATCTACGCGAATAAGCGTTATAGATTTTGGCATGAATGGAAGCAGTGCAAAATAAGAAATTTGCATTTTGGCTATAGCCGGCCGCCTCCTATAGTCTTCAGCGAAGTGCCCCAAGGCTGTGTTCTTGGACCGCTCCTTTTTTTGCTTTATTTCAATGATTTGCCTGACTGCCTCGACAAAAACACGTCTGTCAAGCTTTTTGCAGACAATGCCAAATTCTATCACGTTGTAGTTGACCAAAATTCCCATAATATTTTCCAAAAGAACTTAAATAATTTTTGCAATTGGGCCAAAGTCTGGCAGTTAAACATTGCTAAAAACTAATGCTGCGTTCTCCACCTAGGATTTAATAATAAAAAATTAATCATGCGTGGCGCGGGAGCGCCACGGGGCAATTTAGCCCCGTGGCGCCGCGCCAACCATTATTAGAGAACGTGGGTAAATTTTGCAATTCAGAACCTTCTTCTTCTTCTTCTTCTTATTGTTATTATTATTATTATTATTATTATTATTATTATTATTATTATTATTATTAGTATTATTATTATTATTATTATTATTATTATTCCAACGTTCCATCCTTAAAAGCGATATTCCTCATTCGTTACTGATTGATAAAAAAAAATGGGCTCATTAGAAAGAAGAAGGAATTACGCAACTTTCTTAGGAAGCACTTTTTTCATTTAGGTCCTTGTTATCGATTTATTGATCAAAATAAAAATTTTGAAATATGGACAAATAAACAATCCCAACCGCGCAATAACAGCTTTTTGGCAACAATAAGAATTGTACAGAGCAGAAACCAACATCCCCTCATAGAAACCGCACAAAAAAAGCAGACGGGTTTCAATTGGCGGCAAAAACGGAACCAGTTCCCAGCGCCATCTGCTTCAACCGCGCGGAAAAAGGCAAAAATAAGAGAGTACTTTTTTAAATTCTTGCATTACTGATGACAAAATTATTTCAAAATTTTATTTATTAAAAAATAATAATAAGCGTCGGTGGCGCGGGAGCGCCACGCGCCGGTAATTATTGGTGGTGCGGGGTGCCACACTGCAATTTAACCCACGGCACCGCGCCAACTAATACTTAGAGAACGTGAGTAAATTTGGTAATTCGTGTTCATCATCTTATTATTATTATTATTATTTTTACTTTAAAAACTATAATTCCAATCATTGGCGCACGGCATCGCGCCAACTATATTTAGAGAACGTAGATAAACTTTGCCTGAAGCGCAACTGCACCGCACTAACTATAATTAAACAACGTGGGTAAATTTTGTAATTTAAATTTATCTTCTTCTTATTATTATTTTTTATTTAAAAAAATATATATCAGCACCGGAATGATTATAAACATATGTCATTGCGCACTTAAAACTATAGTTTATTAGGCTATTTTTTAATTTAATTTAATTCAAAAAAGTGGTAGACTAGCCTTGAAAAATGCTCTAAGAATAGAGCAGGAAAAAGGGGCAATTTTTCCCCGGGCGTATGTTTAGACAGAAAAGATGTGGACTAGTCTGAGATATAGAGTATGTGGACTATAGAAAGTTTGCATTTGGTTTGGCCAGCTGCTCACTAAATAAAAATTTCTACCATATGATAATGATTTGTTTATACATTGATCTAATCACACAGCACTGTTGCATTTTTTTTAGTTTGATGAAATGTCAATTGAAAAAATCATACTCACAGCAATCTTTGACAAGCGCGAAATCGCCACTTTTTCAAATTTATTGTTGTTTCTTACACATACAAATATAACCTTCAAATTGAAAAGTGGCGATTTCGCGCTTGTCAAAGATTGCTGTGAGTATAATTTTTTCAATTGACATTTCATCAAACTAAAAAAAATGCAACAGTGCTGTGTGATTAGATCAAAGAATAAAACAAATCATTATCATATCGCAGAAATTTTTATTTAGTGAGCAGCTGGCCAAACCAAATGCAAACTTTCTATAGTCCACATACTCTATATCTCAGACTAGTCCACATCTTTTCTGTCTAAACATACGCCTGGGGAAAAATCGCCCCTTTTTCCTGCTCTATTCTTAGAGCATTTTTCAAGGCTAGTTTATTATTTAAATGAAAATCAAATTATTAGCCAAACTTTTATACGTGACTTAGGTATTTTAATATCAAACAACTTAAAGTTTTCATCCCATTGTGCATCTATGGCCGCAAAAGCTCAGAATAGAACAGCCATTCTCTTTCCGTCATTCCGAACTCATTACATGGAAATTTTACTAAAAGCTTATAAAACCTTTGTGCGTCCACTATTCGAGTTTGAAACCTACGTTTGGAACCCTCATTACCTAATACACATTGATCGTCTTGAAAAGGTGCAAAGGCGTTTATATTATAGGTGCTCTTTTCCTCATGTAGATTATGAGACTCGACTAAGGGAACTCAACCTAGATAAGCTTTCAGTGAGACGAAAACGAAATGACATACTGCTCTGCTATAAAATGTTAAATGGACAAACTAATATACCGGTTTATAAATTTATCTCTAATGATCAAAATAATAAGCTCATATCATTTTATGCAAATTTTTTATATATCACCTTTGCTTGTATTTTGCTACAGGTTAACTTTTGTAAAATGATTATACTTTTTTCCCCATAATATTTTTTTTAAAATTTTTTTTGCGTTCTTTGTGCAACCCGCATCAATTTTCGGCTTTTACTCAATTACCAAATCAAAGTTTTAAATCTACTAGTTTAATTTACATTTACACACTTTTATTGTAAGTTTTTTTCTCGTTGTATGTTTTATTTGTTTAGTAATAACCAAAATTTTTTTTTGCATTAAACGTTTTTTTAAGCTTTCATTAATGAAACGATTTTTTTCCACCTATGTAGTTATAAACGGTTTCTTGATTTGTATTATTTATTATTTTTTTATTTATGTGTATAGCAGTATTTTTTAGTGTATATTAATTTATAATGTTAGATTGTCATAGCAATTTGTTTGTTTAACCCTTTCTTTGTCTTTTATTTTTGTTGTATTGTAAGTCTGTTACCCTTGCTGTAACCTTTGCAACAAATAAAATTTCTTCTTCTCCTTCCTCTAAGCGCATATGCGCGCGCCCACGCGCATATGCGTTCTAAGACTCTTGCTGCTTTCCCCACATGAAGAATTCAAAACATTTTTTGTAAAGCATAAAAAGACATTCAAACACAAAGTATTCAAAGTTAAAAATAAAATTTATGTTACAAATTAAAAAAAACTATAAATATGTCTTATATAAACAAACGAGCCAGCCAAAACACATCTGTAGTCCACTTAAAAATATTTCTTATTTTCCTTTTCTAATGGATCTGGTCGCCATAACGCTTATGCGTCCATACGTTTACAGTGGCTGTCGCGTTGAGGGTCAATTTTCAACGCCCATTTTTTGGCCCATTTTCAAAACTTTCTCAACAACTAGGAGCGTTGCTAAAGTTTCCTGTGATTTTGGGAGGTCTTTGGGCTCTTATTATATTGCGACTGACCTATAGGGAGATTCGAAAAGTGCCCAGGATTTAACACTTCTAACGCCATAAACGCGTTTCTGCCTTTCTGGACTAAAAGTAAATACAGCTGGTAATAGTTAGGTCAAAAACAGCGGGGTTGAAATAAAAAAAAAAACTGAAATAACGGGGCCCCAAACGCCTCTAATTCCCTAAACAGGTTCTCCATTGTCAGAAGACAATGGAGACAAAAGAAGGGTGAAAGATCTCGGCAAACAGGTTCAAAAACTGAATATGTATGGGTTAGAACACTTTAAAACACGCAACTCCGAGCTGGGCAAAAAACAGCTTCAAATGCAAAAACTGAGCGCATTATAGAATAGAATAGAATAGAATCATTTTATTGTACACGTTACTACATCAGCAACAAATTTTGTACAATATTTAAGACAAAAACAAAACCAAAGGTCATTACTACACTAGTAAAAAAGCAACAACGCCATAATATCATAAGAACACACAAAAAAGAATATTAGTAAGTATATGAAAATATTATTTACCTATATTTTGTTGCAAAGGTTGCTTAATAGAGATCACAATATAATTATAAAAAAGCAACGGTTAACAATTAATGATATTATACAATTACTAAAGCTAAAAGTTTTTCTTAATGTTTTTTAATATTTTTGATTGTATGAAAAATATACATATGAACAACAGATTTAAACACAAAAACTGCACATTTACCATTGAAAATTATTACAGAAAATTTTTATTTTGTAAATTTATTTTATTAAGTTTTTTGATAAAAAATTTAAGTGAGTTGGATAAGACTACGTTTTGTGAATGTTTTTGGACATTTTCTATAGTTAGTACTTTTTTTAAGGTACGGTGACCAAGCATATGATTAAAATTCAAGAAGCGGGCGAATATATGTTAAGTTTGCAACAACAACGTCATATCCTGAGAATTAAAAGCTCTAAATAAAACTCCAATTCTATTCATTGCTTTAGCTGTAATTTCTGAACAATATACTGAAAATTTTAAATTGTTAGAAATCGTAATTCCTAAATTCCTAACATTATACACTGGCTCAATTTTTTGTTGTTTAAATTATAAATATGATTGGAATCATTCGCACCAATGGATATTGCACATTACAATGCAATGTACATTGCATTTTTCTATAGCAATTTTTAATTGCCAGTTGTTTGACCATTTACTAAAATTATTTAAAGAATTTTGAAATTCATTTTTAACAAGGAAATTATTATATGCAACATACATTTTAGCATCGTTGGCGAATAATTTTACATTAGAATCTACACCTAAAAAATTAAAAACAATAGCGGTCCTAAAACGCTTCCTTGCGGGATGCCTGAGGCTACGTATGCAAACTCAGAATAGTTACAATTTGTATGGTCTGTATTGTTTATTTTGTCAGATTCGAGAACAACTCGTTGCCACCTTAGAGTTAAAAAGTCTTTTATCCAGTTAAATAATTTATATTTAACCTATAAGCCTTAAGTTTCATTAAAAATTTGGTATGGCTTGGTATGGCTAACTGAGTCAAAAGCTTTAGCAAAATCAATGTACATTGTTTCCACAGATTTAAAAGCTTCAAACGCAGTTACCCAATCCAAGAGAGAGGTAAGCAATTGTAAGCCGACAGATCTACCTGCAAGAAATCTCCTTCTTTCATACTGGAAATAACCTGACCTTTTATATTTTTATTTAACTGCAATCAACTGAATTTATTCCGAACTTAAAATCAATTTAATTTTGCCACAGAGTTGTAAATAATGAGCAATATGAACTGAACCAGGACATACATAAAACTGGGTGAGAAAATAAAATTTAAAGAGTTAAATTTCCTAGAGGTACGCGTACGCCTCCTTAATTAGAAAAGTCATAATTACCTATAAAATCAATTTAAAAAAAAATAAAAAATTATTAAAATTTTTAACGTTTTTTGCATACTCTTTTGAAATTTTATTGAATTTTTCTTTAAAATTTGTAGTTTTTGATCTATCCTTCCACAATTGTCTTTTTTTGTTTTACAATTTAAAAATGTGTTTTGGGTATTTACATTCCTTTTTAGCATGTTTTCTATGTTTGTTTATTAATGGTTCATGTAATATTATACTCTCTCTTATTATTTCTGTAAAACAATCCCAATACTCTTGAACTGTACTTAAATATTTAAATTTAATATGCCAGTTTACTGTTGCAAGAAGCATAGCTAACGACTTGTAATCAGCATTTTTAAAGTCAGGTACCAAAAGGTCAGTAATGCAAGAGTTATTTTCTGAAAGTAAATAAGAACTAAGCTCACAACATATTACAGCATGATCTGAATTACCAAAATTGGCTGCTAATTCGGCTTTACTAAAAATTTCAGGGTCATTAGTGAGGACTAAGTCCAAAAAATTACTGCCACAAGAGGGTTCAGAGACAACTTGAAAAAGACCCAATTCTAAAAATTTTATATAGTATTTATATTTCATTTTGAGTATTGTTAATTAATGTTTCCGCATTCCACCTAATTCTTGGGAGATTTAGGTGGCCTAATACTATTGATGTATATGTAATATTTGGGCATTCTTCAAGTATAACCCATTTAAGTGCGGGCGCTAGGAAAAATACATTCTGCATAATATCTTTGGAAAGAATTTTTTCTGCAATAATAACTTTTGCAAAAATACATTCCAGTAAAATATCTTCGGAAAAAATAACTTCTCGCCGTGCGTCGCGAAAGATATTATGCTGGAAGGTATTCTTTCCGCTCTTCTAACGCTGAACGTTGTGATGAATATACTGACGAGTGAGACTCCCAACGGAATGGAAATAAACAAATCTTATAATTTAAAACATTGCCAACTATGCCAATTTACAAAAACAAAGTTATAAAATTTTTCATTTGATTTAATCTAAATATTTGTAAAATAAAAATGTTTAGAATAATAAAGTTTTATACATAAAAATCAGCGTGTTTGACTGTGCACAGCGTTAATTCGTCATTTTGAAGTTTCTTTTACAAATTTTCAAAAAGGATTGATGTTGAATTTTAAATATAAATAAATATACTGTTAAATATATTAAACTAAATTACTAAAATGAAATAGTACGCTGGTCAGTTTAATTCTAAATGTAAAATTACTCCCTTATGGACAAATTAAAAACTGAATGCTTTTAAAAACGCAAAGTATAATATCATACTAGTGTAAAAGGCGATAAAAGCAAATTAACACTTAGTTTTAATTAAATTTATTTTTCTTGAGCCTAAGCAAAACCTTGAAATCAAGCCAAATTGTATTGTGATGCATTTTTTTAATAATGCTTTCTTAAAAAAATCTGATTTTTGTTATCAATAGTTTTTAATGTTTTAAATAATACGATATATTTATTTCTATTCCACTGTGCCAAACTTTATGGTTTTTAAAACTCAATATAAAACATTCTTTGTTAGTTTTAAATGTTCTAAAAATTATTCAAAACTTAGTTTTAATTAAATTTATTTTTCCTAAGCCTAAGCAAAACCTAAAATTAAGCTAAATTCTATTATGACACATTATTAAATAGTGCTTCTTTTAAAAAAATGTTGATAGTTTTGTTATCAATAGTTTGTACATAATGTTTTAAATTATAAGATTTGTTTATTTCCATTCCGCTGCGCGTCTCACTCGTCGGTATATTCATTCAACGTTCAGCGTTAGAAGGGCGCAAAGAATACCTTTCAGCATAATATCTTCTGCGACGCACGGCGAGAAGTTATTTTTTCAGAAGATATTTTACTGGAATATATTTTAACGAAAGTTATTATTGCAGAAGAGATTCTTTCCGAAGATATTATGCAGAATGTTTTTTTCCGGACACCATTTAAGTGGTCACCGGAAAAAAAAATACAGAATTTGACTACTTTAAACATGGACGAACTACTTTTTTAAAACCGTTATTTTTCAAAAACAATCCATTAAATTAAAATTATTTTTGTAATAAATTTTAGACAAAGTGATAAATTTAAAAAAATTATCATGATAAAACTCATAAACAACCTGAATCCTGGACGATAGGCCTTAGTTTTCCTAAGCAACCTAAGCAAAACCTTTAGCCGCACTCATAAAGCGCGATTAACCAAGGATTAACCAACGATTGTTGATTGGCTTTTGCATTGGCTCACATAATAAAAGATAAATTGATAAAAGACTTAATTCATTTAAATAATGATTAATAATGTACAATAAACTTATAACATAATCAGACATACCGAGGAATTAAATTTTTATCAATTTAAATTAATAATGTGACCCAATGCAAAATCGAAATAAAATTCGTGTTTTTTAATTTTATTTTTTTTTATTTTCGAAATTTAAAATTAACAATATCACGTATTTACTTACTTTTAATATTCCTAAATTTTGACAATTATTTATATAAAAATACTTTAGTTAAAGATGTATATTTTAAGTCAAAGAAATTATAAAGTCAGGTTTAGTGTTTTTTGTTTTTATGTTTCTTGTGAAGACGTCATATTATTTTGGTATCTTGGTTAATCGCGCTTTATGAGTGCGGCTACTTAAAATCAAACAAAACATTAAATTTAGCTTGATTTTAAGGTTTTGCTTAGGTTGCTTAGGAAAATTAAGGTCTAAAAAAAAAGGTTTTGCTTATGTTGCTTAAGAAAACTAAGGTCTGTAGAAAACTAGAAAAAGGGGGGTAGTGCTCAGGTATATGCAATTTTACTATATTTTTTGCATTTTTGGCTTGAATGAACATGTATTGTATGTATGTTTGTATTCTGTCTTGGGTACAAGTACTAAACGTGTACCAAAAATCAATTTGAGAATTCCACCAAACAAACATAAATGAAAACATGTTTCTAGGTCAATTCTGACTTTGCGATCTTAATTTTGGGCATTAAAAAGTGATTAAACCAAAAATATATAGGTACGATTCCCATACGCGTCCCAAAATTCGATTTGACCGATCCGCAGGTAAAATACACATATAAAACATTTTCGTACACTAAATCGGACACGCAGACTTCGTTTTGATGGTTATTTTTAAGAGTTGAGCTTATCAAAAAGAGTTATGAACCAATTTATACCCAAAAAATGACCTTTTTCAGCATATGCAATTTATGATGTCAATAAAAACAAATGTGAACGCACAAATTAAATTAAAAACTATGTTTTAACAATGCTAGAAGTCTGAAGAACTCAAAAATTTTTAAAAAAATTAAAAATTCGAAAGTTACATGGACCACCAAAAACATGGACAACAAATTTTTTTGGCTTTAAACGCTAATTTTAACTTAGTTTTTTTCACCGATTTATTGTTTCTAAGCCTAAGCAAAACCTAAAAATCAAACAAAATTGCAATATAATTGATTTTTTTTTAAAATAAGTTGTTTTTCAAAAAGGTGAATTTTTCACAACTAAAATTGGATGGCTATTTGAACGGTTATTATAACTAATTGGTTGTTACCATGAAAAAAATAAAAGTATATTTGTAACTGCCAGACACTTGGTAATACGAAAAAAATAATATTAGTTTGATTGAAGGCTTAATAAAAAAAATTCTTAATAACATACATTGAACATGCGAAAATAGGGCAATTTTTGGGTATAAATCGGCTTATAACTCCTAATGAAAAGCTCAAATCTCAAAAATAGCCACAAAAACCAAGTCTACGAGTCCGATTTAGAGTATAAAGATGTTTTATAAATGTATTTTACTTTAGGGTCGGTCATATCGAATTTTGGGACGCGTATGGGAATCCTACCAAATATATAATATACCGAAAAATGTGCAACTCCTATATAAAAAAGTGCGAAAAAGTAGGCTATTATAATGAGCCTCTCCATTTATATGACACTCTCCACTATAATGGCATAGTAGCCATTTTAATTCGGCGAGTTAAAATGGAGAGGAAGCTATTATAATCATAGGTGAGCACGGTCGAGGAAGCTAGGGGGGGGGGGGGGGGTGGTTACCCGGGGTAAATCGAATTTTGAATTCTAGGAGGGGGGTCCCAGGGGGGTCCGGACCCCCCCTAGCTTTTTAGGGGGGGTCGACCCAGGGTGCGAAATTTTTAAATCTAGAGGGGGGTCAGGTGGGGTCCGGTGTCCAAAGCAAAACAGTTTTAAATCATAATAACTTTAATAATTGTTCTTTTTATAGGATAATACTACATTTTATTGAATAAAAAGCCATATTCATGTATAAAAAGGGTTTTAAAGCATGAATATGTGATGAAAATTCACGTTTTTGGAAGAAAATTTAGTATAAAAAAGGTACCTAAAATTTTCCCAAGAGTGGAGGGGGGGGGGGACAGATTTCAAAATCTAGAGGGGGGTCAGGGGTAAAAAATTCGGAAATTTGGGGGGAGGGCCCCCCCCGTGTTTTTCTTCATGGGGGGGGCCCCCAAAATTTGGAGGCCCGGGGGGGGGGGACCCCACCCTGCCCCCCCCCTTTCTCACCTATGATTATAATCATACATGGGCACGGGGGGGGGGGTTACCCCCCCAAACTCTTAAGAAGGGGGGTTTAACCCCCCACTCAGAAGTGGGGGGGATAAAAAATTAACCTCCTCCTAATTTTAGAAAAATGAAGAAAAAAAATGTCCTTAAAATGACTTCTAACTGCCCCCAAACTTAAGTTTTGAGGTCAAAATGAATGTTTTAAGCAATAAAAAGCTCAAAAATACCATAAAAAGGGCTTTTTGACCTAAAATTAGCGTTTTTACCTATTTTTCCTTCAAAATCGAAAAACAATATGGGTAAAATGCACTCCAGAAAAAAAACGATATGGGTATTTTGCGTTTCTCGGATTTTAACCCCCCTAATTTGGGGTTTAACCCCCCACACCGGACCAACTTGCCCACGTATGATTATAATAGCCATTTATTGATTTAATTTCACTTCATATATACTTACAATTGTAATATTGTCCGGGCCGCACGAGTTTTCCCGTGTTGGTTTAATAATGTCCCACACGGTAAAACTCGTGCGGCCCGGACAGTAGTACACCTTTATATATAAAGTGAAATTAAATGAATAAATGGCTATTATAATGGCTTCCTCTCCATTTTTACTCGCCGAATTAAAATGACTACTATGCCATTTTAATGAAGAGTGCCATTTAAATGGAGAGGCTCATTATAATGACCTACGTTTCAGTACTTTTTTATATAGGAATTGCACATTTTTCAGTATATTATATATTTTTGATTAAACTACCATTTAAGAAAATTAAAAATACACATAAATAGTACATTAACAAATTTGTTGTCCATATTTTCGGTGGTCTATGTGACTATCGAATTTATAATTTTTTTGTAATTTTTTTTTAATGATCAGATAACAGAATTAATATTATACTAAGCATAGTTTATGCATAGTTTAATTCTTCTGTTTTCATCATTTCATTGTTTTTTTTTTCTCTTTTTCTATTTTTTTTTCTTTTTTTTTTTTCATCAACAACACAGACCTGTGCACGGTCTGAAAATGCCCCCCCGTTTTATTGGAGGATTTGCCCCCCCCCCCGTTTTATTGCCCCCCCCGCCAAAAAATGAAAAAGTACCCTAAAAATATGACGCCATTTTTGACCTATGATGACGCCATCATCGCGAATTTTTTGCAGTTTTTAGCCTATTTCAATGTATTTTAAGCCATTTTAGACCTATTTTTACATTATTTCCGCTTTTTTTGTCCCTTTTTTCCATTTTCCCTTTCTTTTTTTTTCTTTTTTTCCTCCTTTTTTTTCTCTTTTTTCTCTTCCCCCTGCTCCCCCCCCGTTTTATTGCCCCCCTCCGTTTCAAAAAAGTTGCCCCCCCGTGCTCCCCCCATTTCGGAATTGCCCCCCCGTTTTAACCCCGGGGGGCAGTGCACATGTCTGACAACATCAAATCTGCGACTTAATTGCCGCCAATATGAATCACAATTGTAACTAATTATCAATGAACATAGCTATCTGATATGACTTTAAAGGCTCAAAAAGAGCGCTTATTTAAGTCAGTTTTAAAACTTTTCTTGAATGCATCCAAAGAATCGACAGTTACTTGAGATGGGAGTAGATTGTTCCAAGGTGTAACAACCCTATTTGCAAAAGAAAATTTCCTTGCATTAATTCGGCAGTCTTCCATTGCCAATTTAAATGGATGACCACAGGTGGGCTGCAGGTTAAACTGAAAAAATCATTGGCTTGCAACTGAAAAAAATCTAATTTGTGAGAACTTAACACAATCAACAATATCATTAATATATACCAAAAATAAAAATGGACCTAAAACAGAACCCTGAGGAACTGAACTTCTTACAGGAAATGATTTGGATACTGAGTTATTAATTACAACTTTAATTTCCCGCCCAACTAAAAATTCTTTTATCCATTTTAAAAATTTACCAGAAACACCATATTTTTCTAGCTTATATAACAATTTTTGATGTGACACAGTGTAAAAGGCCTTGGCAAAATCCAAGTAAATGACATCAATTAGAAATTTATCTTTTAGTGCTAGCGTCCACTCATTAAAAGTTTCCAACAGCTGTGTTATTGTAAAACTTTTTGCCTTAAAACCATGTTGAAACCTTGACAAAATGATATGGAAAAAGACAAACAGTTCTTCTTTGACAAGCTGTTCCATTAGTTTACAAGAAAAAGATGTAAGTGAAATTGGACGATAATTTTCTTTTAGGCTTTTGGTGCCTTTTTTAAACAGTAAGTTTAATAAAGCTATTTTCCAATCAAGTGGTAATTCTCCAAAATTAAAAGACATCTGAAAGATTATTGCCAAAGGTTCAGCAATAACTTTAGCCAAGCGTTTTAAAAAGTAAGCTGGAAAACAGTCAGGTGTTTGAGACAATTTGTTTGGGAGCTTTTTTAGGGCCTTAAATACCTTTTTTGTGGTAAATACCATCAGGGCCGTAGCCAGGGGGGGATTGGGGGATTAACCCCCCCTCAAATTCTGGGAAGGCAAAAAATTTTGTAAGGGTCCCTTTGGTTTTTTTAAAAAATTAGAAAAAAAATTTTTTTTTTCCAAATCAGTCTGTAATGTATTAAAGCTATCTAAAATGCATTATTCAAAGTGATTTAGGTTCATTAAGGCTCTAATTTATAAAAAAGAAAGTATTTATAATTCAAAACATTAGTGCAGTGAGTTTAAAAATATTGTATTTTTGTTTTGTGTGAAAATATTTGCATAAAAGCGGCAGTATCAAAGAGCAGGAAGTCACGATTCAACCACTTTTTTGATATAAAAAAGCGGTTTTTTTAGGATTTTTAATAATTGGTAATAAAATACCTAAAACTATTTTATTTTGTTGTATTTATTTAAAAAAACAACAGAAAATAAATAAAGATTCAGTACTTAAATTTAGGTTTCCTGGTGCCTTTCAGTGGCGTGCCCAGAGGGGAGCTGCCCCCCCCTTCCCACCGAAATCTGGCGAAGCCGGATTTTTTCGTAAGGGGGGACCCTTACGTTTTTTGAATTTTGGGAGAGAAAATATTAATACAGAAACTTTCCTGATGCCTTCCAAAAGCATATTAATAGTCAAAAAACCAAATTTTCCCCGCTTCGCGGGTAGTTTAAATTGACAATTTATCTCAGTTTTTTAATTTCAAATTTGAGTTTGCCGCTCAATAGTTAAGGCGTACATGTTAAATAAAACTATTATAAACATTATTAACCTTTTATTAACGTTTTAAACACATGTTTTAAATGGATAGGGATAAAAAACCCTTAAATTTTGTTTTAATTATCATCTGGAATTAAAATTTCTAGTGTATTTTAGCGCCTTAAATTAAAAATTTTCTCCCTCTGGGGGGCATTCTGCCCCCTGGACCCCCCTGACAAGGGGCTCTGCCCCTTGACCCCGCTGGGGGGCTCTTATGTCTCTTATGGCTCTTATGTGCTCTTATCTCTCAGACCCCCCTCAGGGCTAATGTGTACCCCCCCAGACCGCCCCCCCCAAAATGGAATCCTGGGCACGTCACTGGTGCCTTTTAAAAGCTTAAAATTAAAAAATTTTCCACCCCAGGGGGCATTCTGCCCCCCGGACCCCCTTACAAGGGGCTCCGCCCCTTGACCCCGCTGGGGGGCTCCCGCCCCCAGACCCCTCTTGTGGGCCCCTATAAAGCACCTACCAAAAAATCCCCCCCTCAATTGAAATCCTGGCTACAGCCCTGACCATGTTGTCCAACTTTCCAATGTTTGGTGGATTAAAATTTGGCAAAGTATTATCATCGTCAGTAAAAACAGAAGCAAAATAATTTCCAAAAAGTTCAGCTTTTTCAAAGTCTTCAGTTACAAATGTCCCATCGTCTTTTTTAATTGGTGGGATAGTTTGTTTTGTTTTGATTTTACTATTAACAAATTTATAAAAATTGTTTAAACCCCCAGAATTTAAAATTTTTGTTTCTTTATTAGTGTTAAAATCTCTAACTTTATTTTTGTATACTTTGCAAACTTTTTTGTACTCTGATCTTGATTTTTCATCAATATTACGCTTATGCCAAAGTTTTTTCTTTTGATTTTGTAGTTTTCTTATTTGTATTGGATATTATACAATTTTTTTGTTTGTAAATAATTTTTTTCCAGGGACATGTCTATTGATTCCTAACAATAAAATATCCTTGAATCTCTGCCAAGCATTTTCTACTGTGCCACATTCCTCAAATAATATTTTCCAGTTGATTGTAGATAAGTATAAACTTAGCATATCATAATCTGCTTTTAAAAAATCAGGTATATAGTTTTGAATCTTATTTTTAGGACTGTCAAATAATTTAAGATTAATTTCAGATAAAATAGTGTCATGGTCTGATTGTGAAAAACTGGGCGCAACAGTGACATTATTGAAAATTTCTCTATCGTTTGTAAACAAAAGATCCAGATAATTATTCCGAGTTGGTTGTGAAACAAGCTGATACATACCTAGCTCAATAAGAAACTCAAACCAATTATTTTCATTTTGCGTGTTTGAAGTTATTTTATTTGAAGACCAATCTACCCCTGGCAGATTGAAATCTCCAGTAAAAACAATGGTTCCTACAAAGTTTTTTGTTAAGTTCCTGATTAGCTCAAATATTAGATTGTCTTTTTCTTTGCTAGTACTAGGTTCTCTATAAATACCAATGAATCTCAGTTTAGATGATTTTTGTAGAAAAATGTCAACCGCTACTAGTTCTATTGCATTATACTTTTCCACCATTTCAACTTCAACTACTCTAAAAATATTTTTAATCAATAGAACTACTCCACCTCCCTGCCAAAGCTGTCAATCCCTTCGATAAACATTAAGTTTTCTGTTTTTTAAAATCATTTGGTCAGTTGTTGTTTCAGTGAGCCATGTTTCACAAATAAAGCAGATATCGATATCACCATAGGCACAGTCGTCTCCTGAAATCAGAACATCTAGCTCATCTAAGGAGTTAGCAAGGCTTCTTGCATTCATACACAAAATTTTTATACTAGGTATAAGTTTTAGTTTACTACAACAATGATAATTAAGTAGCACAATATCTTATTTTAAAACATTTAGGGCAGCCTTGAGAGTGATGTCGAACAAAAAGGGATCACCATCAGCAGAATACCGAAGTGAAACCTTCTTGTTCTGTTCTCTAAGCTCCCGAAGTTTGCCAAGCAACTCCTTTTGACAGACTCGCTGTTCCTCATTCAGTGACGGCCTTACATAAACTTTATCAAATTTAGTGACCCTCCCTTAGTCGTCCTCCTGAACGTACAGCTCTATTTCTGAAATGTTTATTTAATAATCTTATTTTTAGGAGCCTTGGCCGGTCACCAGCTCTTCCAATACGGAAGAACTCAACTGGAGTGACCTCTTCCGTATAGCCACTATCCAGAGTCTTTAATAATTTGGTCACATTCTCTGTTTCATCATCATAGGGATCGCTCTCCGGTAGGCCAGATACAACCAGCATTGTCTCATGTTCTCTTTGTATCTCCATGCGCTTAAAATAACTGTCAATCATAGGAAGAAGATGCTGCAGAACATGTTCACAGATGGATGCGACCAAGTCAGTGTTGACACCAGGAGCTCGTTCTTCCTCCATCCTGGTGAATCTTTTCTCCAAATCCATCAGTTTTCGCTGGAGGTCCGCATTCTCAGCTTCCAGTCTGGCAATTTGATCATCCTTTGTTTCTCTTGGCATGTTGCAGTGGATGCTTTCTGAATGGGTATATAAATTTAATTTAACGTAAGAATGCCTTTAACCTAAGTGGGTTTTCCGGACTTCCAGCAATGTTAAAACAAAGTTTTTATTTTAATTTAGCGGTTAATTAAAATTTTTTCTTAACAGTAAAAATTGTGCACCCAAAATATTGTCATTTTTTGCCTATATTTTACCCCATATTATCAAAAATCGTATTTCAATAATTTTTTAAAGTTTAAAAACGAGATCTTCAGGTCAAAATTGACCTATAAACATGTTTTTATTAGTATTTGTAGCGTGGAAATCTCTAATTCGATTTTTGTACCCCATTTAAAACCCCTCCCCCTTTCTTTGCTTTCGTTTGCGGCAACAAGCAAGTAGGTTTCTATCTTATTATAATTTTGTGCACTCTGTTTCATTGGCTATATGTTTTTATTTTGTATTTTCTTTTAACTTCTACTAACCCCTACTAACCATAGGTGGGCAGGGGGGGGTTGTGGGGGTTATACCCCCCAAAAATTTCGAATTTTGCTGACACCCCCCCCCTAAATTTGGGGTACCCAGGGACACCCCCCCAAATTCGCCTCCCGGAGAAAAATTTTTAAGTGTTATAAAACGACTAAAAAAAATTTTCCGCGCTTTGCGCGGAGAGTTAATTGTTAATTGATAAATTTATCTTAGTTTTTCGATTACAAATCGATTATCCCGTTCAGTAGTTAAGGTATACAGTTTAATAAAACTACTATAAACACTATTATCCTTTAATTAACGTTTTAAACGCATGTTTTAAATGTGTAGGTATAAGAAACCTTAAATTTTGTAATAAGTATCATCTGGAATTAAAATTTCAAGTGTATTTTAGCGCCTTAAATTAAAAATTTTCTCCCCCGGGGGGCATTCTGCCCCCCGGACCCCCCTGACAAGGGGCTCCGCCCCTTGACCCCGCTGGGGGGCTCTCGCCCCCCAGACCCCCCATATCTAGGGGGCTGCCGCCCCCAGACCCCCCTTCAGGGTTAGTAGGGCCCCCAGACCGCCCCCCCAAAATGAAATCCTGGGCACGCCACTGCAAAAGGGGGGGTCTGTCTAACCCCAAATTTTTCCCTTTGCCGACCTAAAAGAGGTGTCTAGACCCCCCCCCCTGGCTACGCCCATGTATGTATATAATCTTTAATTAAATATAAGATTATGGATTAAAAAGTTTGTGATACTTGACTTTATAATCAAGACAATAATATTATTATTCTATTATTATGTAATTATTAAAAAAAACTATGATTTCTAATCTAATTATAAGAATATATAAACACATTATTAATAAAAGAATTAAAAAATAAAATTTGTAAGTTGCAATAAGGTCTTATTTCAATTTTACACAGTTTTAAAGCATTTATAAGCTTGTTTTACGTTTTTTTACGCGTTTTAAGCCCATTTTAAGGCAGCGCGGAAATATTGGGTACACCCCCCCTCAAAATTTGGGTCTAAATGGACACCCCCCAAAAATTTGACCCCACCCCCCAAAATCCCAGAGGCTGCCACTACCCCATAGGTGGGGGGGGGGGTGGTGGGGGTTATACCCCCCCCCCAAAATTTCGGATTTTGCTGACACCCCCCCTTAAATTTGGGGTAGTCGGGGACACCCCCCCCCCCCAAATTCGCCTCCCAAAGAAAAATTTTTAAGTGTTATAAAAGGACTAAAAAATTTTTCCGCGCTTCGCGCGGAGTGTTTATTACCTTATTTCCCCGTTCATTACCTTTTATTACCTTTAAATTCCCCCGCTACGCGGGCAGTTTAAATTTCCCCGCTACGCGGGCAGTTTAAATTGGCAATTTATCTTAGTTTTTCAATTGCAAATCGATTATCCCATTCAGTAGTTAAGGCATACATGTTTAATAAAACTACTATAAACACTATTATCCTTTTTTTAACGTTTTAAACACATGTTATAAATGTATAGTATAGCTATAAAAAACCTTAAATTTTGTAATTAGTATCATTTGGAATTAAAATTTCTAGTGTATTTTAGCGCCTCAAATTATAAATTTTCTCCTCCAGGGGGCATTGTTCCCCCCGAACCCCCCTGACTGAATTTTTAAGATCACAGAAAATTATGTAGAAATTAGGTAAAAAAACAAAAGTAAAATGTATGTTCACGCGATCACCAGGAGACGATTTTTAAGCCGTTTTTAGTATATATTTTAAAAAATTTTCGCCTCCGGCGGCTGGGGGGACACCCCCCAGACCCCCCGGCCGACGCTTCGCGTCGGCTGGCGCCGCTACGCGGCGCAGGCGGCGGCGCTTCGCGCCGCTTTGACAACACTTTTTTCCCCCCCAGACCGACGCCCCTGAAATGAAATCCTGACTGCGCCATTGCACATTATTATTAAAAGAATTAAAAAAATAAAATTTATAAGTTACAATAAGGTCTTATTTTAATCTTACACAGTTTTAAAGCATTTATAAGCTTGTTTTACGTTTTTTTACGCGTTTTAAGCTCATTTTAAGGCAGCGCGGAAATATTGGGTACACCCCCCCCTCAAAATTTGGGTCTTGCTGGACACCCCCCCCCTAAAATTTGACCCCCCCCCCTATACCCCCCCCCCCAAAATCCGAGAGGCTGCCCACCTATGCTACTAACCCTCTTTTTACAAAAAACCTAGGGGGGGGCCGGACAAGTTTCGCAAATTTTTTAACTCAATAATCTAAGTCCCTTTTTAGGTCTAGTATTGAATTTTATGTATTAAACAGCCTAGGTGGCTGCTGTCAACGACTGTTTTTATATGAATCTGATGTTTTTGCGTTAAGCGGAAAAATATCTCCAAATTGGCGGCCAGTGGCGTGCCCAGGGGGGGGGGCGGCCGCCCCCCCCCTGTAATCCGGCGAAGCCGGATTTTTTCGTAAAGGGGGACCCTTACGTTTTTTTTAATTTTGGGAGAGAAAAATTTTTTTTTTTAATATTAATACAGAAACTTTCCTGATGCCTTCCAAAAGCATATTAATAGTCAAAAAACCAAAATTTTCCCGCTACGCGGGTAGTTTAAATTGACAATTTATCTTAGTTTTTCGATTTCAAATCGATTATCCCGTTCAGTAGTTAAGGCATACATGTTTAATAAAACTACTATAAACACTATTATCCTTTTATTAACGTTTAAACACATGTTTTAAATGTATAGGTATAAAAAACCTTAAAATTTGTAATAAGTATCATCTGGAATTAAAAGTTCTATTGTATTTTAGCACCTTAAATTAAAAATTTTTGCCCCAGGGGGGCATTCTGCCCCCAGACCCCCTGACAAGATACTCTGCCCCTTGACCCCGCTGGGGGCTCTCGCCCCCCAAACCCCCCATATCTGGGGGGCTGCCGCCCCCAGACCCCCTTCAGGGTTAGTATTTAACCCCCCAGACCCCCTCCCGAAATGAAATCCTGGGCACGCCACTGATGGCGGCAGCCTGCGACAATCCACAAACACTGTTTTTAACTAAAAAACAGTGTTTTTGACAGTTGATCAAAAAATATACTTCCAAATCGGTGGGGAAGGGAGTCAGCCTCGCTAAGGGGGGTCAGGCCGAACCGCTCTCGAGCTTTGGGAAGGAGGGGGGAGGGGGCTGGATTATTTCAAGGCGAGGCCCTGGATTTTTTCCAGAGGGGGTCCAACATTTTGCTCTAACAGGGGGGTGGACCCCTCTGTTCCCCCCCCCAAAAAAAACATCTATGGTTACCAAGGGTAAGTAGCATATTTAATTCTAGGAAGAGGGTCCCAGGGGGGTTGGGACCGGACCCCTCTAGCCAGGGACGTATCCAGATTTTCATTTGGGGGGGGGGGGCGCATTGTAGTACAAAAAAAAATTTCGGGGGCGAAATTTTGGGGAGGGGGCGGAGCTCCCCCCCCTAATTTTTTGAAAACGGTAAAAAAGCAGGGAAAAACGTAGATAAAGCTGTATAATACACTGTTTTTGGCCTAATAACCTATTATCTAATGTTTTTAGCAATAAAAGCATGTTTTCTTAGTTAAAAATTACATTAGCACTGACACATTGGAAGAGCCTGGAGTTCACAAAAAAAAAGAATTAAGAGACCTTTCAGACCCCTTGGCTACACCCATATTGTAAACCAAAGCACATGAGCAACATCTCGACTCCATGTTATTCAGGATACCTACCTACCTATATGAAAAAAATCAGAGTCAATGCTATCGGCGGCTGGAAAATTTAGGAGGGGGAAGTACATAAATCAACCAATATGATTGTTTGTTTTGCTTTCTGTGTAGTACTTATTACCTATAAAAAATATTGTACTAACTTTGAAATAACATTAGCATTAGGCAAGATAAATAGCGAGATATATGTATGTATACTATTGAAAGTGACCGCTGAGAGAAGCGAAGCGGAAAAAATTTTTGGTTTTTGGGGGTCAATTAGGGTACTAAAATTATTTTATAGTTTGGCACCGAGCGATTAGCGAGGCGCTAGAAAATTTTGAATTTTTAGCCTCTGAAAACCCCCAAATTTTACTATCTGGCGACCATGCGACCGCCCCCCACCTCCCCCCCGCGTAACCACTATCCTTATTTTCCCCTTGTCCGACCGTTTCGGGGGGGGGGGGCGGGCGCCCCCCCTGGATACGTCCCTGCCTCTAGCTTTTTAAGGAGGGTCGACCCGGGGAGCGAAATTTTGAAATCTAGAGGGGGTCAAGTGGGGTCCAAAGCAAACAAGTTTTATAAACCATAATAACTTTAATAATTGTTCTTTTTATAGGATAATACTACATTTTATTAAATAAATAGCGATATTATGGTATAAAAAGGGTGTAAAAGATGATTGTATAAAAAAATACTTAAAATTTTCCCAAGGGGGAAGGGAGGGTCAGATTTTAAGTTTTAGAGGGGGTTAGGGGTGAAAAATTTAGAATTTTGTGGGGAAGCCCCATAGATTTTCGCCTGAGGGGGCGAAATTTCGAAGCTAGTGGGTGGACCCCACCATAGGTGGGCAGCCTCTCAGATTTGGGGGGGGGTCAAATTTTAGGGGGGTGTCTGACAAGACTTAAATTTTGAGGGTGGGTGTATCCAATATTTCCGCGCTGCCTTAAAATAGGCTTAAAACGCGTAAAAAAGCGTAAAACAAGCTTATAAATGCTTTAAAACTGTGTAAAATTAAAATAAGACCTTATTGCAACTTATAAATTTTATTTTTTAATTTTTTTAATAATTATGTGTTTATAATTTCTTAGAATTAGATTAGAAATCATAGTTTTTTTTAATAATTAAGTAATAATACAATAGTAATTATAATGTCTTGATTATAAAATCAAGTATCACTAACTTTTTAATCCATAATCTTATATTTAATTAAAGATTACTTGGGCGTAGCCAGGGGGGGTAGACCCCCCTTTTGGGTCGGCAAAGGGAAAAATTTGGAGTTCGACCCCCCTTTTGGGTTGGGGGGTCTGGGGGCGGGAGCCCCCCAGTAATGGGGGTCGGGGGTGAGAGCCCCCCAGCGATGTCATGGGGCAGAGCCCCTTGTCGAGGGGGCCGGGGGGCAGAATGCCCCCGGGGAAAAAATTTTTTAATATAAGGCGCTAAAATACACCAGAAATTTTAATTCCAGATGATTTTTATTACAAAATTTAAGTTTTTTTATCCCTTTACATTTAAAACAGGTGTTTAAAACGTTAATAAAAGGTTAATAATGTTTAATTAATGTTTGTTGAATAATAGGAGAAAAAATGAAGTATATGACATAAACAAGGTATTAAACACTCCGCGCGAAGCGTGGAAAATTTTTTTAGTTCTTTTATAACGCTTAAAAATTTTTCTCCAGGAGGCGAATTCGGAGGGGGGGTGTCAGCAAAATCCGAAATTTTGGGGGGAGGTATAACCCCCCAACCCCCCCCTGCCCACCTATGGACCCCACCCTACCCTCTCCCCTTTTTCTCACTTATGCACCTTGTACTTGTTTTAAATAAAATTTTGCAAAATGTAGTTTATCCTTTATAATCTTAATAAATATAAACATTTAGATATTCAATCGGTAATGAAATCTCTACAAGATCACTGCCTGCTTACTCTTTGCTTTAGTGTAGAATATTTGCATAAACTGCGTTCTAAACTTAATAATTTGCCTCCAAAATTAAAAACGTTACTTCTTGAACGGATATTATGGCATGTAACGTTAAAACAAGAAAACTTGGTTAAACTTTTTTCCAAAAATTTTTTCTGTAATATTAAAGATCTTAGATTACCTCAAAGCGAACTGGTCAATGACTCTCTTTTACTGGCTGTTACCAATTCTGGATGTAAATTAAAAAAAATTTTAATTCATGTCTCACCGCTTACACCTGCTCAACAGGTTACAATAGTAAGTTTAAAAAATACAATATAATAATAAACTTATTATTAGGGATCATACATGGGCAAGTTGGTCCGGAGTTAAACCCCATATTAGGGGGGGGGGGTTAAAATCCGAGAAACGCAAAAATAGTTTTTTTTTCTGGAGTGCATTTTACCCATATCGATTTTCGATTTTAAAGGAAAAATAGGTAAAAAACGCTAATTTAACGTCAAAAAGCCCTTTTTATTGCATTTTTGAGCTTTTATTGCTTAAAACATTCATTTGACAACAAAACTTAAGTTTGGAGGCAGTTAGAAGTCATTTTAAAGACGTTTTTTTTCATTTTTCCAAAATTGGGGGGGTTAACCTTTTCTCCCCACCACTTCTGAGTGGGGGGTTAAACCCCCTTCTCAGAATTTGGGGGGTTAACCCCCTAACCCCCCTCCCGTGCCCATGTATGTTAGGGATGTGCCCAACATCCGCATCCGCAGACATCCGCACTATATTTGACATCGGCATCCGCAAATTGGTGAACTCACATCAGCGGATGTGTATATTGCTTATTTTTATTTCTTAAATTAGCTAATATATACCTATTTTTTATAAATTTTTAACCTTTAAGCCGACGTTTTGATGTGTAAATTAGTTTTTTAGCCATAAAAGGCTCAAAAAAGCCATAAAAACGCTTTTCGGCTAAAATCAGTGTTTTTTACTTGTTTTTTTCTTTTAAAATTAAAAAAACGATATGGAGAAAATGCACTCCAGCAGACCTGTGCACGGTCTGAAAATGCCCCCCCCCCCCCGTTTTATTGGAGGATTTGCCCCCCCCCCCCGTTTTATTGCCCCCCCCCCGGCCAAAAAATGAAAAAGTACCCTAAATTATGACGCCATTTTTGACCTATGATGACGCCATCATCGCGAATTTTTTGCAGTTTTTAGCCTATTTCAATGTATTTTAAGCCATTTTAGACCTATTTTTACCTTATTTTCGCTTTTTTGTCCCTTTTTCCCTTTTCCCTTCTTTTTTTCTCTTTTTTCTCCTTTTTTTTCTCTTTTTTTTCTTTCCCCCCTGCTTCCCCCGTTTTATTGCCCCCTGTTTCAAAAAAGTTGCTCCCCCCGTTCCCCCCCCCATTTTGGAATTGCCCCCCGTTTTAACCCGGGGGGGGGCAGTGCACAAGTCTGCTCCAGAATTAAAAACGATATGGTAAGAATGCAATTTCTAGACATTCGCATCCACATCCGCGGATTTCCGTTTTCAAACCTCCGCATCCGCCGTTGTCAAAAAATGACATCCAAGCAGACCTGTGCACGGTCTGAAAATGCCCCCCCCCCCGTTTTTGGAGGATTGCCCCCCCCCCCTCCCCCGCCAAAAAATGAAAAAGTACCCTAAAAATATGACGCCATTTTTGACCTATGATGACGCCATCATCGCGAATTTTTTGCAGTTTTTAGCCTATTTCAATGTATTTTAAGCCATTTTAGACCTATTTTTACCTTATTTCCGCTTTTTTGTCCCTTTTTTCCCTTTTCCCTTCTTTTTTCTCTTTTTTTCTCCTTTTTTTCTCTTTTTTTTTCTTTCCCCCCTGCTTGCCCCCCCCCGTTTCAAAAAAGTTGCCCCCCCGTGCCCCCCCCTGTTTTGGAATTGCCCCCCCCCCGTTTTAACCCCGGGGGGGGGGCCGTGCACATGTCTGTCCAAGCACATCCCTATATTATTATTTAAATAAATTTAAAGTTGAACCCATAAGTAAGCGAAGGACATGGTTGAGGGGCGTTGGCCATAAGTAGTAGGCGATCTCTGGAAATTTGATGGAGGGTTTACTAAGCAAATTTCTTGACCCCCCCTCATGGGCAGCTGACAAGTTTTTTTGGAGTATCCCCAAGTACTACATTTTAGATTTTTATGGGGTGTTCGGGGTACCCCCATGGCCATAGCCAGGGGAGAGAACAGGGGGAACGTCCCCCCCGTTGTTTTCTAACAAGCACCGGATAGAATGCATTTTTGGCCAAACGATTTGCAGTTCCCCACTGTCGCAAAATCTTGGCTACGACCATGACCAAATTTTTTGACGTATGTCGGAAATTTTGATATTTTTAACGAGGGGTATTTAACCCGTCAACACCCCCCTCTAAATTTCGGAGTTATTGCTGCAAACCGTTCCCTTAAAATTTTGGAGATTTTGTGGTATATCTTCTCCAAAGAGCACCTATTATACTAACTTACACTGTTTAATTATCATAATGTACTTAGCTTTTATTTTTCGGTCACAAGAAAGGGACTTGCAGCATTATTTGGGTATCAAGATGAATTGGAAGACGTTAGAATTATTTGGAATTCCTGTTATTATTTGCAAAATGTTATTTCAAAAATCGTGTCACAAAAATTGAAAAGAGTGGTTTTAATTGGTGATGGAGTTTGCAGATGTATGCTGGATCAACGTTTGTTACGGTAAACATTTTTTTTAATACGGTATTTGGTGTTTTTTTGTTTTTTAGGTGGAATAATTTCGAGCTGAAAGAACCATAGTTATTAAATCCAAGAACTGTTGTTTTGAGACCAAAAAAGTTACCTCAACTCAAACCAAAGGAAAAAACTATATAAAGAAACCGTAAACAAATAAAAGCTTGGACATGCATAGCCGTGTTTGCGACAGGATTAGGGAAATTGAGGGTCATGTAGCTAAACATTCCATTCAGTGCTCATTTAGAAAGAAATATATTCTATCTAGTGCCTGTGTTAAAATGACAAAGAGGGAACGGAATCATGCTCCTGTTCAAATTTGCCCATACATAATACAAGTTTGTCCGAAGTGGACTGATTAAACTCGGATTGACCGTGTACACCTATGCGCATAAATCATGCATCATCCACCTAGATTTAATTGAACCCGCTCCTTCTTAAGGAACTAAAAGGATACAGCGAGGTTCTCTTAACACTTCTATATTTTAAAGTACTATTCCCTACCCCTAGATTTTGGGCGATACCACCATGCTCACCTATGCGTGTACAGACCTGTGCACGGTCTGGAAGTGCCCCCCCGTTTTATTGGAGGATTTGCCCCCCCCCGTTTTATGCCCCCCCCCCCCGCCAAAAAATGTAGAAGTACCCTAAAATTATGACGCCATTTTTGACCTATGATGACGCCATCATCGCGAATTTTTTGCAGTTTTTAGCCTATTTCAATGTATCTTAAACCATTTTAGACGTATTTTTACCTTATTTTCGCTTTTTTTGTCTTTTTTTTTTCCCTTTTCCCTTCTTTTTTCTTGTTTTTTCTCCTTTTTTTTCTTTCCCCCCTGCTTGCCCCCCCCCCCGTTTTATTGCCCCCCCCGTTTCAAAAAAGTTGCCTCCCCCATTTTGGAATTGCCCCCCCCCGTTTTAACCCCGGGGGGCATTGCACATGTCTGCGTGTAAAACCAAAAACGGTACGACGACATAAAGCAAAGCAAGCAAAATTTTAATAGTGGATTAGGATTTCCCCGTAGCAATTTTTAACTCTACAATACAACCCCCACCCCCTCTCAGAAATTAAGTAGAGGTGGTGTTGACAGTTTTGAAATTTTTGTAAAAAGGGAACCTCCAGCCCCAAGTCTCCTGCTCCTTTATTTCCCATCTATGTCTCGCGCCCGTCAAAAAGATGTAGTCATAGAGTAGTACGAATAGCAACCCCGTTTTTATACCGGCTTTGTTCGTTTTTTTAATATTGTACTTATATGATATTCGTGTTATTTTTACTACTATTTTCATGAATAATGAAAGAATGATTTAAATTTTTGGCAAAATTTTATGTAAACTAAATGTTTTTTTCAAAACCCAAAACTTAATTAAAACAATAAAAATAGTCCTAAAATATACAAATGGAGTAATTTAAATGGTATGTCAAACTTTAAAAAAGCTATTATTCGCTCATTTAAAGATCGGACTTTCTAAGCTCCCTCCGCTTTGATCGGTCGGAACTCTGGAGCATCTAAATGGAGGGTGGGAAGTTGGGAACATCACTACTTTGTACCAAACACCTACTTTTTAGGGTTCTGAATACTGAGGAGAACTCCATAAATTTAGGGAGCTGTCCAAAGTACCTAAAAATTAGGGAAGGGAAGGGGTGCGGATCGTCAGCAGTTTCGGTAATATTGGAAAGCTATAACCCCCAAAGGTTCCTTACCTCTTTTGCCCACATTGGTTGTTGTTGTTGTTCATTGCCGGGGCATCAGGTGATACTCTCTAGAAACCTGACCGCATCATAGGTGAGAACGGTCCGGGAAGCTAGAGGGGGGTGGTTTGAATCGAAATTTACCCGGGGTAAATCGAATTTTGAATTCTAGGAGGGGGTCCCAGGGGGGTCCGGACCCCCAAGCTTTTCGGGGGGTTCGACCCGGGGTGCGAAATTTTAAAATCTAAAGGGGGTCAAGTGAGGTCCGGTGTCCAATGCAAAACAGTTTTAAACCATAATAACTTTAATAATTGTTCTTTTTATAGAATAATACTACATTTTATTAAATAAAAAGCGATATTCTGGTGTAAAAAGGGTGTAAAAAAGAAAAAAAAAAAAAAAAAAAAAAAAAGTACAGAAGAGGGGAAAAAGGAAGGACAGGCCAAGGAGCGACCCAAGCCAAACTAGAAAGGCGAGGGCCCTACGGGCCCTCTCCTTTCTAGTTTTGTATATCGATGTTGGATATAATTAAAATTAATATCCACATTAATAATAGTACCAGAAACGTTTTGAAACATAAAGCAAACAAATTTACTATTTATTAAATCGTTTAAATTGCAGCTCTTCAATCGTTTTGCAAGCTGACCCACTTGAGTTCTTAATTTCCGCAAATTTAAAAATGATCAGAAAATTTAGAACATTATAAAATGAATTAGATAAATTAATTTATTTTTTAAAAATTGAGAACAAGGGGGCTTTTTTAAAATCGGTTTCACCAGCAAAAAGGAGTGATCACACACCTTCCTTATCATTTTAAAAACTGCACTTTTCAAAATCGTTCGGTATCTTAACGCAAAATAAATAAATTGATCTTTCAGGGTGATTTATTGAATAAGAACTTTGCTTTTACAATTTAAAAAACATCGCGTTTTTGATTAGTCTTTTATTATGCACGTGTGCAATCCACTAAAAAAAATCCCCCCATTCTTAGCTTTCTAAAAAGCTCTTTACAAGTTTCACAAATAAAAAAATCAATGCAAAAAAGATTTAGCTTGTTTAAAGAGGATAAACCAAATTTCAAAATTTTAAATCAAAATAAAAATTCAACTTTAAAAAGTACATAAGAATGCATAAAACTGTATTCCAAATTATCTTTAACTTAAGATGGTAAAATTTTAAAAATCTTTTGTCTATTTTATTTCTTCTACCTAATTTAATCAAAAATATATAATATACCAAAAAATGTGCAACTCCTATATAAAAAAGTACGGAAAAGTAGGCCATTATAATAAGCCTCTCCATTTAAATGACACTCTCTACTATAATGGCATAGTAGCCATTTTAATTTGGCGAGTTAAAATGAAGAGGAAGCTATTATAATAGCCAGTTATTGATTTAATTTCACTTCATATATACTCACAAGTGTAATACTGTCGGGGCCGCACGAGTTTTCCCGTGTTGGTTTAATACTGTCCGACACGCAGAAACTCATGTGGCCCGGACAGTATTACACTTGTGAGTATTTTATGAAATGAAATTAAATCAATAAATGGCTATTTTAATAGCTTCCTCTCGATTTTAACTCGCCGAATTAAAATGGCTACTATGCCATTATAGTAGAGAGTGTCATTTAAATGGAGAAGCTTATTATAATGGCCTACTTTTCCATACTTTTTTATATAGGAGTTGCATATTTTTCGGTATATTATATATTTTTGACTTAGTTGGTTTGCACGCTTTTTAATGTTGTAAAAATATTGTTTTTTTTCAATGTTGCAACAGTAGCATTGCCAACGCATTCTTTCAGGACCATTGTGTCCTACCCCCTCTCATTCCGGGGACAATCGTGTTGTACCTTTTGCCTCTGAGGACCGTCATCTTACAGAACCGTTGTGTCGCGGGACTGTCCTATCGCGTTTTGTTTACTCATTTTTAACGCGCGTGCACAATCGATCGAAAAAATCCTTGTGTTCTTAGCTTTCAAAAATTTAGTTTTAAACACATCAAAATATAGGACTAAATTATTTTGGAAAACCAATAAAAACATAATAAAATTGAGAACCTGGTTAGGTTTTTTTAAATTGGTTTTACTGGTGAAAGATGACTAATCACAAATCTATGATCATTTGAAGAACTGCACCTTTAAATCGTTTAGCAAATGATCTAAAAACTACAACATTTCAGGGGGGAATATTGAAAGAAAAAGAAAAGAAAACGTACATTATGAAATGCACACGCACGTACCTATACCCAATCCAGTATAAGACCCACATTTTCAACAACAAAAAAACCAAAAAATCAATACAACAACTCAAAATAAAAAATACAAAATGCACACAAAAAAAAAAAAAAAATAAGATTTTGAAAACAAAATTTAAAATATTATGACAATTTTAAGGAAAATATATTTCTTTTTTTAAATTAAAATAAAAAAAATATAGTGAGTACAAAAAAAAAACATTTAAATGTGTATATTTTTTTTTATAGCGCAAGCGCCAAAAAGCGCTTTATATTCTATGTGTGTGAGATTTCTCTAAAAAAAAACTATAATAGCACAATACAAAAATATATAAATGTTAAAAATGTTAAAATAGTTTTAATGCTAGAAGTCTTGTATACTAGTACGGGCAAAGCTGGAAATATGGTTAGTTACATAGAAACAAACAAAAAACAAAAAAACAACAGGATTGGGGTCTCCTTACACATTTTACACGCAAAAGCGTAAAAAAACACCCGCGTTCTCTGCGCTCCACAAATATAGAGTTAAACACAAAAAAAAAACACCATATTAAACAAAAACGGAAAAAAAAAAAAAAAAAGATAGAAGGGGGTAATTTGTTCTTCTTTTCTTCGGTTTTGTAAAAAGTTTGGATATAAATCTGAAATACACGGAAGGCACACAAATAAGCCCAAGTTATATCTCTTCTTTTTCACACGTACCTTACCGGTTAATATCCGGTTTACTTAGCCTCTCAATAAACTTTAGGAATAAACAGATCAAAAAAAATCAAGAAAAATAAAGTGAACCAGAAAAACAATAAAATAAAAAAATAAGTGGGAAGGTTTTTAGATATTGGAAAAACAGTTCTTTCTTATATTGAAAAAAAAAATTTAATTATGTACAGAATAATTGACAGAAAAAGTACCTCATAAGTATTACTCCTTTTTTACTCGCCAGCACTTACGAGCGTACACAACCTTTCTTTCTTAGCCTTTCAAATTATCTTTTTAAAAACATCAAAAAAAAGGAAAAATATGATTAAGATACCAAGGAAAACAAAAAAAAATTTAGAAAAATTTTGGGGATTTTTAGGGGGTTTTGGACTATTGAAAGGTGACTAATCACAAATCTATTATCATTTGAAGAACTGCACCTTTAAATCGTTTTTTAAATGATCTAAAAAATATTCCCAATATTTTAGCAAAATTTATGATTTTTTGTGTTTGTTAATTTCCAAATATGATTACCGCGAATTTTAAATAAATCAGAAAATTTTAAATATTTTATGATATAAAGAAAATGAGACCTGTGCACTGCCCTCCCCCTGGGGTTTTATTGGGGGGGCAATTCCAAAATGGGGGAGCGTGCATGAGGGGTAATAAAACGGAGGGGGGGGGGGTAAGCAGGAGAGAATAAAAAAAGAGAAAAAAAAGAAAAAAGAGACAAAAAAAGCGTTATAAGGTAAAAATAGGTTTAAAATGACTTAAGATGCATTGAAATAAGCTAAGAACTGGAAAAATTTCGCGATGATGGCATTATAATAGGTAAAAATGGCGCCATAATTTTTGAGTACTTTTTAATTTTTTTGCAGGGGGCGGGCAATAAAACGGGGGGATGGGGGGACGCAAATTCTCCAGTAAAGCGGACCCTGATTTACCACTTCCAGACCTGCACAGGTCTGAAATATGATCATAAATTTAATGCTTAAAACATGCTTTTTTAAATTTTAAAATAAATTAGTTATTGAGTTTAGTAAAATAAAATTAATTTTTTTGCAGGGGGCGGGCAATAAAACGGGGGGATGGGGGGCAAATCCTCCAATAAAGCGGACCCTGCATTTACCATTTCCAGACCGTGCACAGGTCTGAAATATGATCATAAATTTAATGCTTAAAACACGCTTTTTTAAATTTTAAAATAAATTATTTATTGAGTTTTTAAAAACGGTATATAGACAGAATGCCCTGGGGGGTTGCACCCCCTAGCGCCCCCCAGGGGGGTCAAATTAAAAAACGGAGGTCGGATTTGTAATCAGGACCTACAAAAACCGCCAAAAACGTGTTTTGAGGTGGTTTTGAGGTAAAACTGGTATATAGTCAGAATAAAAAAAATGCGGTTGGTAAATAATCAGAATGGGTCCCCCGACCCCTTTTTTGGGGGTTGGTTGTTCCAACGGGGTTGCACCCCCCTAGCGCCCCCCGGGAATCAAATCGAAAAACGGAGGTCGGATTCGTAATCAGGACCTACGAAAACCCCTGAGTATGTGTTTTGAGGTGGTTTTGAGATAAACTGGTATATAGTCAGAATGCCCCCCCAAGGGGGAGGTTTCACCCCCCTAGCGCCCCCCCCGGGTGGTTGAATCGAAAAACGAAGGTCGGAATCGTAATCAGGACCCCCCGAAAACGTGTTTTGGGGAAAATCGGCGAAAATTTTGCAACTGTATCGTTCTACCTTAAAAAGAATTAAGAATCTTAAGAAAAAAAATCTTGAAAAGAATTTTAAAAATAAGATACATAGGAATACAAAAATATTAAAAAAATATTGTCAAAATGTTAAAGGAATTTTGAAAATTTTGCAACTGTATCGTTCTACCTTAAAAAGAATTAAGAATCTTAAGAAAAAAAGAAGAATTCTTAAAAAGAATCTTAAGAAAAAAAATCTTGAAAAGAATTTTAAAAATAAGATACATAGGAATACAAAAATATTAAAAAAAATATTGTCAAAATGTTAAAGGAATTTTAAAAATATAAAAACATATTTTTAAATTTTTTTTATTAAATAAAATAGGATAAAATAAAATACGCGACGCCACCGGCGCTGTGGTAAATAAAGATAAAAATACCTCTGCTATAAAGAACCTCAAATAAGCCAACTGGCTCACGCATTCCTTGGCTGGCTTGTTTCGCAATATATACCCGCGCTGCTATAAAGAACCTGTTTGTTACTTTGCGCACTCTCGGCCGCTTTATAGAAACCCCGGTGGGCTAAGGTCACTCATCGCGCATATTTTGATTCACTGAAAAAGGTTCCTGAGGAAAAAGGATCACGGAAAAAGGTTCCTCCGCGCGATAGCCAGCCCGGAAAAAGGATCACCGCGTCCACTGTTTACATACGCTATTAGTTTTGTGCTGCTACGTGCATAAATAATAATTAGGTTTAATTATGCGATTTTTATACTTCAATCTTATTTGTTGTAAAAACTGCTTTCTAATTTGATGCAACATTTATTTATATTCAAATTTAAGTACCCAAACATAGTTTTTTATACCTTAATTCACAACAAAAAATAATATATAAATTTCTGAGACTTTTAATACACAGATAAACATGACAAAACATATTATTAAATAAACATAGCTTCATTGATTCACAATTTTTAATTCACATTTAAAAATATTCGAAATTACAGTATTACACCATTTATATAAACCATTTACAAATATTTACACATCAATTTATGCAGACTTTTATAAAACACATAGATTTTTAAAAATACATAACCCGGACTTAGTATTTTAAACGACTACATTTTAAAATAAATTAAATTAATAAATATTATATAAATTATATTATTTGCGAATAATAATAATAACCATAATAATAAAGAAATTCTTTACGTTTGCTTTACTTTGGGGGATTTATAAAATAAATAAATAAATTTTATATTAATCAAAATTATTTAGGGTAATGCATGCAATTTTGGCACTTTTTGGACATTTTTAAAACCGTTTTTTGGCCATAACTTTTTTCACCTTGTTTAAACAAAAAGTTTTATATTACAAAGTTGTGTATTTTTTTTATTCTGAACACACTGATATGCATAACAGTCAACATCTACGTAAATTTTGTTCTATAAGGGACGATATTGAAAATGGCCACTTTGGAAAATTCGTTTGGTACATTTAATTTTGGCACTTTTTTCTTTAGGCTATAACTTTCTTGTTTTTAGGTCAATATTAATGTTTAATGGCTTATTTGAAAGTTGACTGCTACATTTACTGCCATATTGGTTATTTTTACTCTATTTTGTTTTTATCTGAGCTAAAAATTGAAAATTAAATTAAAGTGCTGAAATAAAATGCATTTTCGAAACTGCCAAAAATAAATGCACCTTTTGCCCATTTTCCTTCAAGAAGCTACTACAGCCAACGAAAAAATTGGTAGATGATGTTAAGACTGTCCTTTTTTCGCCCATTTATTTAGTTTCTAATGAGCTACCAATCACTTCTCAATTCAAATTTGGGACCAAGTTATGATAAGATATGTTATCAAAACTTGAAAAAGTGCCGAAATTAAATGCATGACCCTAATTGTATTATTTTACAATAATAATATTTAAAAACATGTTTTACGCTATGTTAAAATTTGGCGGATTTTTATACTGCATTGGTTAAGTTTATAAATTACTTTATGTATTAAGTTTATGATTTTTAAGAGTTAAGTTATCAAGTTAAATTATAAATGTATCAAGTAAAATGAAACTTGACAAAAGTTGAAAATAACCGCTAATTAATATGAGACAAATTGAAAAATATGCATGTTCAAGGTAATATGTAAAAAATTTCACAAACGCAGAAAAAAATATTAAAAAATTTTTTTTGCTCAAAACAAAGAAACTCATGGTTCAAGTTATCGCAGTATAAGTGAAAAAAACTACTAAAAGACAATAAAAACAACTCGTAAAACATCAGGGGCCGAGGTGCAAAAAAAGATTAAATTTATACAACATAAAAAAATCGTAAGTTTTGATTTGGATATTTATCGGTGAGCGAGCACGTGCCCGATCTGATCTAAAAAGTTATTGACGAACGCGAAATCAGCTCCCCCTCCGTTGGCGTTCATGTGGGCTCTGAGGTTAGCTTTTGCCGCTGCTATGCGGTTATCCAGATCGATATAAACTTGTCTTCTCGGTGTAGGGATGAATGCCGGGTTGTTTGCTGCGTTTTCAGCATCCAGATTATCCCCGTGGTGACGATTCTGCAAGACAAAAATGAACTCTCCCAAACGTGGATGGTAGCCTTTGAAGGTCTCATGCAAACTGCGGTGGAATCTTGCTGCATGATTGGTGGTTCTGGGACCATTATTCTTAAAATTGTTCCAAAGAGGCAAGTTGTTCAGTCTCAGCCGAAAACCTCGGAAATGATCGCAGAACTGACGCAACTGATGCACATCGTGGGGAGCCAAATTAGGTGGAAACAGCTGTCCTAAAATTATTTTTTTTAAAACTTGTACTTTTATAAGTAACCTAAAAGTAAACATACAAGTAAGTTTAAAAGATTTAAAAATGAAATAAATTGTGGTTGGCGCACATTTTTGTGCATGAAAGATTGCTCAATGGGTATTAAAAAAAGTTAGAGAGCACTCAAAGAAAGCGGATATTTTTCTTGCTAAAAATACGAGGTGTAGTGTAGGCAAAAATGTTGGGCAAACTTTATCAAAAAAATCAGTGCCGTCAAATCAAATCAAATTTATATAAAGGCAAAAAAATTTAAAAATTTAAAAAAATTTTTTAAAGATTTATTTAA
Organism: Microlaimidae sp. YZB2_3; assembly: GCA_030248175.1. NCBI lineage: Eukaryota > Metazoa > Nematoda > Chromadorea > Desmodorida > Microlaimidae > Microlaimidae sp. YZB2_3. Next base: position 39,538 of record JASAMX010028579.1, read on the forward strand.
TATTTTACAATAAAGGTTAAGTGTGGTAATACTACCTGGAACTCCATTCCGAGATATCAGAAGATTTTCGGCGATGTGCGGCACCAAATGTTCAGGAAGGAGGGCTAACGCGATGATCCTGTGGAACCAGCGATGGACATCATCATTATTTCTGTAAAGGACTGCTAAGCCCAGCTGCGCCTGGTGTTTTATGATAGCTTTTGAGTAGTGGGGAAGACGCAGCATTTTGCAGACCATTCAGGAAAAACCGCCTAATTTAAGCAGAAAATATTAATTAAATTAAATTAATTAATTAAAAAATCCGTACATAACTGTGAAATTTACGGAATTCAAAAATTTGTAATTTTTTAGATTATGAACGCAATTTTATTAATATAGGGTAGCTGACTTAATTTCAGCCACCTTTCGGCCATGAAAAATAAAATTTTTTAAAGGTTGCGAATTTATCCTTAGATAATGTTCTTGGTACATATAACTTAATTTTTTCCCGTTTGCAAACTTTAATAGTTATTAGTAGGACTTTAAATATTTATGTCCAATCCCTGAAAAAAAGGTTTTAATATAACCTTTATTATAAGTAATCTTTTTTATAAATACGGTAGTAGGTGATATTTGAAAACAGCAAAAAACGGCAGTTCACCTAAAATTTAAGGTGGCCGAAATTAACAAAATTTTAAAATGCACAGTAACAAAATCTTAATAATATAAGTTTAAAACACGCGTGAAAATAATCGAAAACATATTTTTAATTTAAAATTTACACTTATTTAAATAGTTTTGTTTTGATTAGCTTAAAAAATATAATAAAAACGGTATTACTTGAAAGGAATTTAAGGCGGCTGCTTTATTATCCAAGTGCCATGTTCGCTGAGGATTGACCGGAAGTTGGCCTTGGTTCAGTTGAAGGAATCTATTTCGCAACCACTGAAATAGAAAGTGATAGGTGGCTTCAAATTTGTTTGGCAGAAGAGCGTAAACTAAGGGAAACGCTTAGCCGCGCAAAAAACCATGGACCGTGTAGAGCTGGCTAAAGGGTTCTGGAAGTTTTGGCGGGTATTTAAAATTGCCATCCATGACGGCATGTTCTGATGAGGCAAGGTGCTCGAGAAAAGCTGGGGTCGTAAAAATAAGGATGCGGGGGTCTTCAGGAACTTGAGGACTATATTGCAGGAGTTCTTCGCCGTAGCCAAAATCACCTGGATTTACTGTGAATCTTTTCCCCGTTTCGTGGAGACGTAATTCCACCGGAAGTATTATCAATGGTTTCTACAAACGGAAATTTCTTGTTCCGAAGCATACCGCAAACCCCTATCCCCACTTGGTGCCAACGCTTTACGGCCAAACCGACTGCGTGCACGTCCTCTTCAACTAAAAAATTAAGACCAATATTAAAAATAGTTTGCGCCAAACGATACAGAAGTTTGACGTGCTAAAGTTAAACAAGTTTAGGCGGCTAAAGAGCTATATACCTTTGACCTCGATGATTAAAAAACGTATATAACTGCAAAAATTTAAATATTCCCGATTATATTCCTAACTAATTTACGATGTCAGTCAGATAAGGTTCAACAATGGTTCCATTTAATTTAATGTTTACTCTGAGAATTCGGCCAGAAAGCCTTTCTCGAAAATAAATTTAATATTTTATTAATTTCCAAAAGTTACAACCAAAATGTTGTAACCATTTAAATTGTTATAGGTAATTAAAATCTAGCTGACTTCGATAATTGCAATATTGAATCGATTATTTAACAACAAAACTTAAAATTTTAAAGATCAAAACCCTATTTCAATAATTATTTATTAAATTTATCAATTTGTAACCCAAATGCAAAATTTTCAAGGGCTAAAGTTGGTTATAGGCAAATAAAATCTTGCTGACCGCGATATTTGCAGTATTGAATCAACTATTTAACAACAAAAACATTCAAAATTTTTTTCACAAAAGTGGGTTCCCCACAAGGAGTATTAACAGGATTTTCGTGAATACTATAATGTCCTATTTCAAAAAACAAATAAGGATTTATTTGATGTTAAAACCTTCAATCTCAAAAATCTTCACGTTTTCAAATTTTTATCCCTATCGACACAGTGCAAAAATAAAAAGTCAAAATATTTGTGTTACCACTCTTCTTGAACACATACCTAATTTGGGATTATCCCGCTGAATGTTGTTTCGGGCGTCATTGTATGCCGCTCTGGGTGCCACGCCGTTACTCCAGCTACACATTTTCTTGCTTTTCGTACAACGCGCGTTGCTTCTGCTTGTACAACAGATTTTTGCTCACCCTGACAATAGTGATTATTTGTTGTATAATCAGGGTCAGTCATAAAACGATCGTTTTGGATCGTAATTAAAGGAGGTGGAGGAAGTGTGTTATCACTTTTTTTATTTTGAAACAGAGCAGGCAAATGTATGATTGACAATTACCCGTACGATTTTGCTTAAACGAAAACTCAAGCACACGTCCATATCTAGGACTAATATAGTTAATTTTAGGATGTTTTTATCCTTGCTTAACACTTTAAACGGATTAATTGGGCCAAAATCTTGGGCCATAGTTTAAAACAACAATTTGTAATAAAATACCTTTTGTCAGCTTGTTTGGCAAATACAGGACATAATCCGTCGTTTCCTGTATTAATTGGGATAATTGGCGCCAACATGTCTGTACACTGTATCCTTAATCCTTCCTTTACAGCTCCA